>BSBK01012560.1:217500-250000 GCA_027943335.1 Chamaecyparis obtusa
TTATCCTCGTACGGAGCCTCCTTTGTTCATTTTTTTCCCGCGAGTTTCGACCCCGCCCGGGAGCGAGCTCGGCGCCGATCCCGCCCCGCCGCTCCCCGGAGAGCTCGACCGGTTCGGTTCCGCTCGGATCGGACCCCGCCCGCGAGCGCCGCTCGGCTCGACGAGCTCGATGGGGATCCCGTCCGCGGGCGAGCTGGGCGTGGCTACACGTATGACCCGAATGTAATTTTTTTTTTTTTTTTTTTTTAAAACTCTGGTTTTTTCGTTCTTATCCTCGTACGGAGCCTCCTTTGTTCATTTTTTTTCCGCGAGTTTCGACCCCGCCAGGGAGCGAGCTCGGCGCCGATCCCGCCCCGCCGCTCCCCGGAGAGCTCGACCGGTTCGGTTCCGCTCGGATCGGACCCCGCCCGCGAGCGCCGCTCGGCTCGACGAGCTCGATGGGGATCCCGTCCGCGGGCGAGCTGGGCGTGGCTACACGTATGACCCGAATGTAATTTTTTTTTTTTTTTTTTTTTTTTTTTTTAACTCTGGTATTTTCGTTCTTATCCTCGTACGGAGCCTCCTTTGTTCATTTTTTTTCCGCGAGTTTCGACCCCGCCCGGGAGCGAGCTCGGCGCCGATCCCGCCCCGCCGCTCCCCGGAGAGCTCGACCGGTTCGGTTCCGCTCGGATCGGACCCCGCCCGCGAGCGCCGCTCGGCTCGACGAGCTCGATGGGGATCCCGTCCGCGGGCGAGCTGGGCGTGGCTACACGTATGACCCGAATGTAATTTTTTTTTTTTTTTTTTTTTTTTTTTAACTCTGGTTTTTTCGTTCTTATCCTCGTACGGAGCCTCCTTTGTTCATTTTTTTCCCGCGAGTTTCGACCCCGCCCGGGAGCGAGCTCGGCGCCGATCCCGCCCCGCCGCTCCCCGGAGAGCTCGACCGGTTCGGTTCCGCTCGGATCGGACCCCGCCCGCGAGCGCCGCTCGGCTCGACGAGCTCGATGGGGATCCCGTCCGCGGGCGAGCTGGGCGTGGCTACACGTATGACCCGAATGTAATTTTTTTTTTTTAATTTTTTTTTTAACTCTGGTTTTTTCGTTCTTATCCTCGTACGGAGCCTCCTTTGTTCATTTTTTTTCCGCGAGTTTCGACCCCGCCCGGGAGCGAGCTCGGCGCCGATCCCGCCCCGCCGCTCCCCGGAGAGCTCGACCGGTTCGGTTCCGCTCGGATCGGACCCCGCCCGCGAGCGCCGCTCGGCTCGACGAGCTCGATGGGGATCCCGTCCGCGGGCGAGCTGGGCGTGGCTACACGTATGACGCGAATGTATTTTTTTTTTTTTTTTTTTTTTTTTTAACTCTGGTTTTTTCGTTCTTATCCTCGTACGGAGCCTCCTTTGTTCATTTTTTTTCCGCGAGTTTCGACCCCGCCCCGGAGCGAGCTCGGCGCCGATCCCGCCCCGCCGCTCCCCGGAGAGCTCGACCGGTTCGGTTCCGCTCGGATCGGACCCCGCCCGCGAGCGCCGCTCGGCTCGACGAGCTCGATGGGGATCCCGTCCGCGGGCGAGCTGGGCGTGGCTACACGTATGACCCGAATGTAATTTTTTTTTTTTTTTTTTTTTTAACTCTGGTTTTTTCGTTCTTATCCTCGTACGGAGCCTCCTTTGTTCATTTTTTTTCCGCGAGTTTCGACCCCGCCCGGGAGCGAGCTCGGCGCCGATCCCGCCCCGCCGCTCCCCGGAGAGCTCGACCGGTTCGGTTCCGCTCGGATCGGACCCCGCCCGCGAGCGCCGCTCGGCTCGACGAGCTCGATGGGGATCCCGTCCGCGGGCGAGCTGGGCGTGGCTACACGTATGACCCGAATGTAATTTTTTTTTTTTTTTTTTTTAAAACTCTGGTTTTTTCGTTCTTATCCTCGTACGGAGCCTCCTTTGTTCATTTTTTTTCCGCGAGTTTCGACCCCGCCCCGGAGCGAGCTCGGCGCCGATCCCGCCCCGCCGCTCCCCGGAGAGCTCGACCGGTTCGGTTCCGCTCGGATCGGACCCCGCCCGCGAGCGCCGCTCGGCTCGACGAGCTCGATGGGGATCCCGTCCGCGGGCGAGCTGGGCGTGGCTACACTTATGACCCGAAAGTTTTTTTTTTTTTTTTTTTTTTTTTTTTTTTTTTTTTTTTAACTCTGGTTTTTTCGTTCTTATCCTCGTACGGGGCCTCCTTTGTTCATTTTTTTTCCGCGAGTTTCGACCCCGCCCGGGAGCGAGCTCGGCGCCGATCCCGCCCCGCCGCTCCCCGGAGAGCTCGACCGGTTCGGTTCCGCTCGGATCGGACCCCGCCCGCGAGCGCCGCTCGGCTCGACGAGCTCGATGGGGATCCCGTCCGCGGGCGAGCTGGGCGTGGCTACACGTATGACCCGAATGTAATTTTTTTATTTTTTTTTTTTTTTAACTCTGGTTTTTTCGTTCTTATCCTCGTACGGAGCCTCCTTTGTTCATTTTTTTTCCGCGAGTTTCGACCCCGCCCGGGAGCGAGCTCGGCGCCGATCCCGCCCCGCCGCTCCCCGGAGAGCTCGACCGGTTCGGTTCCGCTCCGATCGGACCCCGCCCGCGAGCGCCGCTCGGCTCGACGAGCTCGATGGGGATCCCGTCCGCGGGCGAGCTGGGCGTGGCTACACGTATGACCCGAATGTATTTTTTTTTTTTTTTTTTTTTTTTTTTTTTAACTCTGGTTTTTTCGTTCTTATCCTCGTACGGAGCCTCCTTTGTTCATTTTTTTCCCGCGAGTTTCGACCCCGCCCGGGAGCGAGCTCGGCGCCGATCCCGCCCCGCCGCTCCCCGGAGAGCTCGACCGGTTCGGTTCCGCTCGGATCGGACCCCGCCCGCGAGCGCCGCTCGGCTCGACGAGCTCGATGGGGATCCCGTCCGCGGGCGAGCTGGGCGTGGCTACACGTATGACCCGAATGTAATTTTTTTTTTTTTTTTTTTTTAAAACTCTGGTTTTTTCGTTCTTATCCTCGTACGGAGCCTCCTTTGTTCATTTTTTTTCCGCGAGTTTCGACCCCGCCCGGGAGCGAGCTCGGCGCCGATCCCGCCCCGCCGCTCCCCGGAGAGCTCGACCGGTTCGGTTCCGCTCGGATCGGACCCCGCCCGCGAGCGCCGCTCGGCTCGACGAGCTCGATGGGGATCCCGTCCGCGGGCGAGCTGGGCGTGGCTACACGTATGACCCGAATGTAATTTTTTTTTTTTTTTTTTTTTTAACTCTGGTTTTTTCGTTCTTATCCTCGTACGGAGCCTCCTTTGTTCATTTTTTTTCCGCGAGTTTCGACCCCGCCCGGGAGCGAGCTCGGCGCCGATCCTGCCCCGCCGCTCCCCGGAGAGCTCGACCGGTTCGGTTCCGCTCGGATCGGACCCCGCCCGCGAGCGCCGCTCGGCTCGACGAGCTCGAATGGGATCCCGTCCGCGGGCGAGCTGGGCGTGGCTACACGTATGACCCGAATGTAATTTTTTTTTTTTTTTTTTTTTTTTTTAACTCTGGTTTTTTCGTTCTTATCCTCGTACGGAGCCTCCTTTGTTCATTTTTTTTCCGCGAGTTTCGACCCCGCCCGGGAGCGAGCTCGGCGCCGATCCCGCCTCGCCGCTCCCCGGAGAGCTCGACCGGTTCGGTTCCGCTCGGATCGGACCCCGCCCGCGAGCGCCGCTCGGCTCGACGAGCTCGATGGGGATCCCGTCCGCGGGCGAGCTGGGCGTGGCTACACGTATGACCCGAATGTAATTTTTTTTTTTTAATTTTTTTTTAAACTCTGGTTTTTTCGTTCTTATCCTCGTACGGAGCCTCCTTTGTTCATTTTTTTTCCGCGAGTTTCGACCCCGCCCGGGAGCGAGCTCGGCGCCGATCCCGCCCCGCCGCTCCCCGGAGAGCTCGACCGGTTCGGTTCCGCTCGGATCGGACCCCGCCCGCGAGCGCCGCTCGGCTCGACGAGCTCGATGGGGATCCCGTCCGCGGGCGAGCTGGGCGTGGCTACACGTATGACGCGAATGTATTTTTTTTTTTTTTTTTTTTTTTTTTAACTCTGGTTTTTTCGTTCTTATCCTCGTACGGAGCCTCCTTTGTTCATTTTTTTTCCGCGAGTTTCGACCCCGCCCCGGAGCGAGCTCGGCGCCGATCCCGCCCCGCCGCTCCCCGGAGAGCTCGACCGGTTCGGTTCCGCTCGGATCGGACCCCGCCCGCGAGCGCCGCTCGGCTCGACGAGCTCGATGGGGATCCCGTCCGCGGGCGAGCTGGGCGTGGCTACACGTATGACCCGAAAGTAATTTTTTTTTTTTTTTTTTTTTTTTTTTTAATTTAACTCTGGTTTTTTCGTTCTTATCCTCGTACGGGGCCTCCTTTGTTCATTTTTTTTCCGCGAGTTTCGACCCCGCCCGGGAGCGAGCTCGGCGCCGATCCCGCCCCGCCGCTCCCCGGAGAGCTCGACCGGTTCGGTTCCGCTCGGCTTGATCAGCTCTGGTCGCTAGATCACTTGACAAAATTAGGTCAACAGGCAGATCAACTCGGGTCACCAACTAGATCAACTCAGGTCGCAAACTAGATCATCTCGGGTGGCTAGATCAACTCTGCTCGCTAGTCGGTAACTCATACTGCCATAATAAATTAGGTCACTACAACGACTCTGGTCGCTCGGTCGACTAAGGTGACTCAGGTCACTGGGTGGACTTGGTCGACTCGGTCGACTCGATCGACTCGGGTCACCGAGTTGACTCAGGTAGCCAAATCGACTCAGGTCGAGTCAGTCACCTGACCGACCCGGTCGACTCGGGTCGACGCAGTCAACTTGAGTCAACTCAGTTGACTTGGATCACCGGGTCGACTAGGGTGACTTAGGTCGACTCAGCTGACTCGGTTGACTCAGGTCGACTCAAGTCGACTTGGGTTGTCGGATCTACTCGGGCCTCTAGATTGCACGGGTCACTAGATCAACTCAAGTTGCTAGCGAGATCAGCTCAGGTCACCACACAGGTAACCAACTAGATCAACTCGGGTCACTAGATCAGCTTGGGTCACCAGCTAGATCAGCTCTAGTCGCTAGATCACCTGACAAAATCAGGTCACTAACTAGATCAGCCTGGGTCACCAACCATTTCATCTTAGGTCGCCAACTAGATCAGCTTAGGTCGCTAACTAGATCAACTCAGGTCGCCAGATCAGCTCTGGTTGCCAGCCAAAAACTTTGACTGCCATAATAAATTGGGTCACCACAGCGACTCGGGTCACCAGGTCGACTCGGTTGACTCGGGTCACCAGGTCGACTTGGTTGAATCAGGTCACTGGGTCGACTCGGTCGACTCGATGGACTTGGGTCACCAGGTCGACTTGGTTGACTCAGGTCACCGGGTCGACTCAGTCACCTGACTGACTCGGTCGACTCGGGATGACTCAGTTGACTCAGGTCATCGGATCGACTCGAGTCACCAAGTTGACTCGGGTCACCGGGTCGACTTGGGTTGTCAGATCGACTCGGGCCTCTGGATCAGTACGGGTCACTGGATCAACTCAAGTCGCTAGCGAGATCAACTCAGGTCACCACACGGGTCGCCAACTAGATCAACTCACATCGCCAGATCAGCTTGGGTCACCAACCAGATCAACTCTGGTCGCTAGATCACCTGACAAACTTAAGTCACCAGCCAGATTAGCTTAGGTCACCAGCCAGTAACTCTGACTACCATAATAAATTAGGTCACCACAGTGACTCAGGTAACTGGGTTGACTCAGTCGACTCAGGTCGACTCAGTTGACTCAGGTCACCGGGTCGACTCGATCGACTCAGTTGACTCGATTCACCGGGTTGACTTAGGTTACTGGGTTGACACGATCGACTCAGTTGACTCAGGTCATTGGGTGGACTCCGTTGACTTAATCGACTCAGGTCACCGGGTTGACTCAGTCACCTGACTGACTCGGGTCGACTTGGTTGACTCGGGTCACAAGGTCGACTTGGTTGACTCGGGTCATCAGGTCGACTTGGTTGATTCGGGTCATCGGGTCGACTCGGTTGAGTCGGGTCACCAGGTCGACTCAGGTCGACTTGGGTTACCAGATCGACTCAGGCCTCTGGATCAGGATGGGTTACTGGATCAACTCAAGTTGCTAGCAAGATCAACTTAGGTCACCACACGGGTCACCAACTAGATCAACTCTGGTCGCCAGATTAGCTTGGGTCACCAACCAGATCAACTCTGGTCTCCAGATCACCTAACAAAATTAGGTCACTAGCAACTTGGGTCACTGGGTCGACTCAATTGACTCAGGTCACCGGGTGAACTCGGTCGACTCAGTTGACTCGGGTCACCGGGTCGACTCGGTTGACTCGGGTCATTGGGTCGACTCGGTCGAGTCAGGTCACCAGGTCGACTCGATCGAGTCGGGTCATCGGGTCGACTCAGGTCGTCGGGTTGACTCAGGTCAACTCGGTTGACTCAGGTCACCGGGTCGACTCGGTTGACTTGGGTCACCGCATCGACTTGGTTGACTCAGGTCACTGCGTCGACTCGGTTGACTCGGGTCATCGGGTTGACTCGGTTGACTCGGGTCATCGGGTCGACTCGGTTGACTCAGGTCACTGGGTTGACTCAATTGACTCAGGTCACTGGGTCGACTCGGTTGACTCGGGTCACCGAGTCAACTCGAATCGACTTGGGTTGCCGGATCGACTCAGGCCTCTAGATTGGGATGGGTCACTAGATCAACACAAGTCGCTAGTGAGATCAACTCAGGTCACCACACGGGTCACCAACTAGATCAACTCAGGTCACCAAATCAGATTGGGTCACTAGCCAGATCAGCTCTGGTCGCCAGATCACCTCACAAAATTAGGTCGACAGCCAAATCAGCTTAGGTTGCCAACTAGATCAATTCAGGTCACCAGATCAGCTCTAGTCACCAGCCAGTAACTCTGACTGCCATAATAAATTAGGTCACCATAGTGACTCAGGTCGCTGGGTCGACTCGATCGACTCGGGTCACCAGGTCAACTCGGTTGACACGGGTCACTGGGTCGACTCGGTCGACTCTGTTGACTCGAGTCACCGGGTTGACTCGGTCGACTCAGGTCACTAGGTCGACTTAGGTCGACTCAGTCACCTGACTGACTCGGTCGACTTGGGTCGACTTGGTTGCCTCGAGTCATCGTGTTAACTCAGTTGACTCAGGTCATCGGGTCAACTCAGTTGACTCCGGTCATTGGGTCAACTCAGTTGACTCAAGTCATCAGGTCAACTTAGTTGACTCAGGTCACTGGGTCGAGTCGGTCGACGCGGTTGACTCAGGTCACCAGGTCGACTTGGGTTGCCGGATCGACTCGGGCCTCTAGATCAAGATGGATCATCGGGTCAACTCAAGTTACTAGCGAGATCAACTCAGGTCACCACATGGGTCGCCAACTAGATCAACTTGGGTCACCAGATTAGCTTGGGTCACCAGCTAGATCAGCTCTGGTCGCCATATCAGCTTATGTCACCAACTAGATCAACTCAGGTCGCCAGCCAATAACTTTGACTGCCATAATAAATTGGGTCACCATAGTGACTCGGGTCGCTAGGTCAACTTGGTTGACTCAGGTCATAGGGTCGACTCGGTTGACTCAGTTGACTCAGGTCATTGGGTCGACTCAGTTGACTCATGTCACTGGGTCGACTCGAGTCACCAGGTCGACTCGGTTGACTCAGGTCACTAGGTCGACTCGGGTCAACTCAGTCACCTTACTAACTTAGGTAGACTTGGTTGACTTGGGTCACCAGGTCAACTTAGGTCATCAGGTCAACACGGTTGACTCAGGTCACTAGGTCAACTCTGTCGACTCAGGTCACCAAGTCAGCTGGGTCGACTTAGTCAACTCTGGTCACCGGGTCGACTCAGTTGATTCGAGTCACCGGGTCACTGGGTCGACTCGGTTGGCTCGGGTCATCGAGTTGACCAGGTTGACTCGGGTCACTGGGTCGACTCGGTGGACTCGAGTCGACTCGATTGACTCAGGTCGAGTTGGGTTGCCGGCTCGACTCGGGCCTCTGGATCGGGATGGGTCACTGGATCAACTCAAGTCGCTAGCGAGATCAACTCAGGTCACCACACGGATCACCAACTAGATTTACTCAGGTCGCCATATCAGCTTGGGTCACCAACCAGATCAGCTCTTGTCACCAGATCACCTGACAAAATTAGTTCACCAACCAGATCAGGTTAGGTCACCAATTAGATCAACTCAGGTCGCTAGATTAGCTCTGGTCGCCAGTGAGTAACTCCGACTGCCATAATAAATTGGGTCACCACAAAAACCCTGGTCGCTGGGTCGACTCAGTCAACTCAGTCAACTTGATCAACTCGGGTCACCGGGTCAACTCGGGTCATCGGGTCAACTCGGGTCACTGGGTCGACTCGGTCGACGTGGGTCACCGAGTCGACTTGGGTTGCCGAATCAACTTAGGCCTCGAGTCGACTTGGGTTGACACGGGTCGACCTAGTCGACTCAGGTCACTAGGTTGACTCAATTGATTCAGGTCACTAGGTCAACTCAGTCGACTCTGGTTTACTCGGGTCGACTCGGTCACCTGACCGACTCGGGACACCACGTCGACTCAGTCGACTCGGTTGACTCGGGTCATCGAGTCGACTCGGTTGACTCGGGTCATCGAGTCGACTCGGTTGACTCAGGTCACTCGGTCAACTCGATAGACTCGGGTCACCGAGTCGACTTGGGTTGCCGGATTGACTCAGGCCTCTGGATCAGGACGGGTCACTGGATCAACTCAAATCGCTAGCAAGATCAACTCAGGTCACCACACGGGTCGCCAACTAGATCAACTTGAGTCACCAGATCAACTTGGGTCACCAGCCAGATCAGCTCTGGTCTCCAGATGACCTGACAAAATTAGGTCACTAGCCAGATCAGCTTAGGTCACCCACTAGATCAATTCAGGTTGCCAGCTCAGCTCTGGTCGCCAGCTAGTAACTTTAACTGCCATAATAAATTAGGTCACCACAGCGACTTGGGTCACTGGGTCGACTCAGTTGACTCGGGTCATCGGGTCAACTCGGTCGACTCAGTTGACTTGGGTCACCAGGTCGACTCGGTTGACTCGAGTCATTGGGTCGACTCAGTTGACTCGGGTCACTGGGTCGACTCAATTGAGTCAGGTCACTGGGTCGACTCGGTCAACTTAGGTCATCGGGTCGACTCAGTCACCTAACCGACTCGGTCGACTCAGGTCGACTCGGATCACCGGGTTGAATCGATCGACTTGGTTGACTCGGGTCACCGCGTCAACTCAGTTGACTCGGGTCGACTCGGTTGACTCAGGTCACTGGGTTGACTCAGTTGACTCAGGTCACCGGGTCGACTCGATTGACTCAGGTCACCGGGTCGACTCGGGTCACCGGGTCAACTCGGTTGACTCGGATGATCGAGTCGACTCGGTCGACTCGGATCGACTTGGGTTGTTGGATCAACTCAAGCCTCTAGATCAGGATGGGTCACTAGATCAACACAAGTCGCTAGCGAGATCAACTCAGGTCACCACACAGGTCGCCAACTAGATCAACTCGAGTCGCCAGATCAGATTGGGTCACCAGCCAGATCAGCTCTGGTTGCTAGATCACCTCACAAAATTAGGTCGACAGCCAAATTAGCTCTGGTCACTAGATCACCTCACAAAATTAGGTCGACAACCAGATCAGCTTAGGTTGCCAACTAGATCAATTCAGGTCGCTAGATCAACTCTGGTCGCTAGCCAATAACTTTGACTGCCATAATAAATTGGGTCACCACAGCGACTCAGGTCGCTGGGTCGACTCGGTCGAGTCGGGTCACTGGGTCGACTTGGTTGACTTAGGTCACTAGGTCAACTCGGTCGACTCAGTTGACTCAGGTCACCGGGTTGACTCGGTTGACTCAAGTCACCGGGTCGACTTAGGTCGACTCGGTTGACTTGGGTCACCAGGTCGACTCAATTGACTCAGGTCATCGGGTCAACTCAGTTGACTCAGGTCATCGAGTCGACTCGATCGACTCGGGTCACTAGGTTGACTCGGTCGACGCGGTTGACTCAAGTCACCGGGTTGACTTGGGTTGCCGGATCGACTTAGGCCTCTAAATCGGGATGAGTCACTTGGTCAACTCAAGTCGCTAGCGAGATCAACTCAGGTCACCACACGGGTCGCCAACTAGATCAACTCAGGTCACCACACGGGTCGCCAACTAGATCAACTCAGGTCGCCAGATCAGCTTGGGTCACCAGCTAGATCAGCTCTGGTCACCAGATCACCTAACAAAATTAGGTCACCAGCCAGATCAGCTTATGTCACCAACTAGATCAACTCGGGTCGCCAGCCAGTAACTTCGACTGCCATAATAAATTGGGTCACCACAGTGACTCAGGTCGCTGGGTCGACTCGGTTGACTCAGGTCACAGGGTCGACTCGGTTGACTCAAGTCATCGGGTCGACTCGGTTGACTCATGTCACTGGGTCAACTCAGGTCACCGGGTCGACTTAGTTGACTTAGGTCACCAGGTCGACTCAGTTGACTCAGGTCACCGAGTCGACTCGGGTCGACTCAGTCACCTTACTGACTTAGGTCAACTTGGTTGACTCAGGTCACCATGTCAACTCAGGTCATTGGGTTGACACGGTTGACTCGGGTCACTGGGTTAACTCTATCGACTCGGTTGACTCGGGTCACCGAGTCGACTCAGTCGACTCTGGTCACCGGGTCGACTTGGTTGATTCGGGTCACCGGGTCACTGGTCGACTCGGTTGGCTCGGGTCATCGGGTCGACTCGGGTCACTGGGTCGACTCGGTTGACTCAGGTCGACTGGGTCGACTTAGTCAACTCTAGTCACCGGGTCGACTCGGTTGATTCGGGTCACCGGGTCACTAGGTCGACTCGGTTGGCTCGGGTCATCGGGTCGACTCAGGTCACTGGGTCGACTCGGTTGACTCAGGTCGACTGGGTCGACTTAGTCGACTCTGGTCACCGGGTCGACTCGGTTGATTCAGGTCACCGGGTCACCGAGTCGACTCGGTTGGCTCAGGTCATCAGGTCGACTCGGTTGACTCGGGTTGCTAGCTCGACTTGGGTTGCTGGCTCGACTCGAGCCTCTAGATCGAGACGGGTCATTGGATCAACTCAAGTCGCTAGCGAGATCAACTCAGGTCACCACATGGGTCGGCAACTAGATTTACTCGAGTCACCATATCAGCTTGGGTCACCAACCAGATCAGCTCTTATCGCCAGATCACCTGACAAAATTAGTTCACCAGCCAGATCAGGTTAGGTCGCTAACTAGATCAACTCGGGGTGCTAGATCAGCTCTAGTCGCCAGTGAGTAACTCTGACTACCATAATAAATTAGGCCACCATAAAAACCCCGGTCGCTGGGTCGACTTGGTTGACTCAGGTCACCGGGTCGACTCAGTTGACTCGGGTCATTGGGTCGACTCGGTCAACTCGGGTCACCGGGTCGACTCGGGTCATCGGGTCACTGGGTCGACTCGGGTCACCGAGTCGACTTGGGTTGCTGGATTGACTCAAGCCTCGAGTCGACTTGGGTTGACACGGGTCGACCTAGTCAACTCAGGTCACCGGGTCGACTCAATTGATTCAGGTCACTAGGTTGACTCAGTCGACTCTGGTTGACTCGGGTCGACTTAGTCACCTGACCGACTCAGTTGACTCGGGTCACCACGTTGACTCGGTCGACTCGGTTGACTCAGGTCGACTCAGTTGACTCGGGTCATCGGGTCGACTCAGTTGACTCAGGTCACTCGGTCGATTCGGTTGACTCGGGTCACTTGGTCAACTCGGGTCGACTTAATCACCTGACTGACTTAGGTCGACTTAGTTGACTCGGGTCACCAGGTCGACTCAGTTGACTCAGGTCACTGGGTCAACTCTGTCGACTCAGGTCACCAGGTCGACTGGGTCAACTCAGTCGACTCAGGTCACCGGGTCGACTCAGTCACTTGACCGACTCGGTTGATTCGGGTCACTGGGTCGACTCGGTTGACTCAAGTCACTGGGTCGACTCGATTGACTCGGGTCGACTCGAGTGACTCGGGTCACCGGGTCAACTCGGGTTGACTCGGGCCTCTAGATCAGGAGGGGTCATTGGATCAACTCAAGTTTCTAGCGAGATCAACTCAAGTCACCACACGGGTCCCCAACTAGATTTACTCAGGTCACCATATCAGCTTGGGTCACCAGCCAAATCAACTCTTGTCGCCAAATCACCTGACAAAATTAGTTCGCCAGCTAGATCAGGTTAGGTCGCCAACTAGATCAACTCGGGTTGCTAGATCAGCTCTGGTCGCCAATGAGTAACTCCAACTGCCATAATAAATTAGGTCACCACAGAAACCCCAGTCGCTGGGTCGACTCGGGTCGACTCGATTGACTCGGGTCATTGGGTCGACTCGGTCAACTCGGGTCACCGGGTCGACTCGGTTGACTCAGGTCATCAGGTCGACTTGGGTCACTGGGTCGACTCGGGTCACCGAGTCGACTTGGGTTGCTGGATCGACTCAGGCCTCAAGTTGACTTGGGTTGACACGGGTCGACCTAGTCTACTAAGGTCTCCTGGTCGACTCGGGTCGACTCAATCGATTCAGGTCACTGGGTCGACTCAATCACCTGACTGACTCGGTCATCTCAGGTCACCATGTCGACTCGATTGACTCTTGTCATCGGGTTGACTCAGTTGACTCAGGTCACTGGGTCAACCGATTGACTCAGGTCACTGGGTCGACTCGGTCACCACACGGGTCACCAACTAGATCAAGTTAGGTAGCTAGCGAGATCAACTCAGGTCACCACACTGGTCCCCAACTAGATCAACTCGGATCGCCAGATCAGCTTGGGTCACCAGCCAGATCAGCTGTGGTCGCCAGATCAGCTTGGGTCACCACATTGACTCAGGTCGCCACATTACTTGGCCAACTCGGGTCACCAGCCAGATCAACTCAGGTGACTCGGTTGACTCAGGTTATCGGGTCGACTCGGGTCGACTTGGGTTGCCAGATCAACTCGGGCCTCGAGTCGACTTGGGTTGACTTGGGTCACCAGGTCGATGCGGGTTGTCAGGTCAACACGAGTCACCGGTTCGACATGGGTCGCCAGTTTGACACGGGTCACTGGGTCGACACGGGTCACTGGGTCGACGCGAGTCACTGGGTCGACGCGGGTCACTAGGTCGACGCAGGTCGCTGGGTTGACTCGGGTCGTCAAGTTGACTCGGGTCGCCGGGTCAACTCAGGTTATTGGATCGACTCGGGTCTCTAGATCAGGACAGGTCACTTGATCAACTCGGGTCACCACATGAGTCACCAATTAGATCAACTCAGGTCACCAGATCAGCTTGGGTCACTAGCCAAATCTGCTCTGGTCGCCAAATCACCTAACCGACTCGGGTCGCCAGCCAGATCAGCTTGGGTCACCACATCACCTGGCCAACTCGGTTCGCCAGATCAACTCAGGACACGACATCGACTCAGGTAGTTAGCTAGATCATCTCAGATCACCAGATCGCCCGATGAACTCAGGTCGGGTGGGGTCTCTAGATCGAGTCGAGTCACCAGATCAAGTCGGGTCCCGAGCCAGATCAACTCAGGTCACCACATCGACTCGGGTCACCAGCCAGATTAGGTCAGGTCACTAGATAGCCTGACCTACTTAGATCTCCAGTGAGTCTGTCCACTTTTTGAATGATTGACCCATACTCCTCTTCAAGTATTATCATAGTCAAGTCTCCGCTTCTAGCTCGACAATAAGAAGGGCGTGACTCCATGTATGGCCTGAGTGATTTTTTTTTAACTCTGGTTTTTTCATTCTTTTTGTCGTAGGGAGCCTCCTTTGTCTATTTTTTTTACAACTTTTGACCTCGCTCACGATCAAGCTAGGCCAACTCATTTAAACTTGGATCGCATAAATCTAATATGCACAATAGTAATGTTGATGAGTATGCAAACACATCAATGAAGTCATCTCAGTATGTCAAGTCCCCCAACTTAGATCACTCGAGTCGCATAAGTAACTCAGATAGCCATAATAAATTAGGTCACCATAGTGACTCGGGTCACTAGGTCGACTCAGGTCACGGGGTCGACTCGGGTCATCAAGTCAACTCAGGTTGCTGGGTTGACATAGCCGAATCGACTCAGGTCTTTGGATCGGGACGGGTCACTTGATCAACTCGTGTCGCTAGCCAAATCAACTTAGGTCATCACATGGGTCGCCAACTAGATCAACTCGGGTCGCTAGATCAGCTCTGGTCACCAGATCACCTGACCAACTTAGGTCGCCAACCAAATCAGCCTTGATCGCCACATTGACTCAGGTTGCCACATCACCTAGCCAACTTGGGTCGCCAGCCAGATCAACTCGAGTTGCCAGATCGACTCGGGACACCACATCGACTCAGGTAGTCAGCTAGATCATCTTGGATCCCTAGATCGCTCGATGAACTCAACTCAGGTGGGGTCTCTAGATCAAGTCGGGTCACCAGATCAAGTCGGGTCCTGAGCTAGATCAACTTAGGTCACCACATCGACTTAGGTCACCAGCCAGATCAGGTCCCTAGCCAGATCAACTCAGGTCACCACATCCAATATGCACAATAGTAATGCTGATGAGTATGCAAACTCATCAATGAAGTCATCTCAGTATGCCAAGTTGTCAAGTCCTCCAACTTAGATCAGTCGAGTCGCATAAGTAACTCCAACTACCATAATAAACTTAGATCACTCAGGTCGTTAGGTCGACTCGGGTTGCCGGCTTGACTCGGGTCTCTAGATCGCGATAGGTCGCTGGATCAACTCGGGTTGCTAGCTAGATTAACTCAAGTCACCACATCGACTTGGGTCATCACCTAGATCAGCTCAGGTTGCCACATCACCTAACCAACTCAGGTCAGGTCGGGTCACCAGATTAATTCGGGTCACCAGCCAGATCAACTTAGGTTGCCACATCAACTCGAGTATCCAGATAGATCAGCTCGGGTCACCAAATCACCTAACTAACTTAGGTCAGGTTGGGTTAGGTCTCCTGATCAGGTCGGGTCACCGGATCAACTCAGGTCGCTAATTAGATCAACTCGGGTCACTAACATGATCAACTCGGGTCAACACATCAGCTTATGTTGTTAACACATTCCAATATGCCAAGCTGTCTAGTTTGCTAGCTCGGATCACTCGAGTCGCATAAGTAACTCGTATTGCCAAAACAACTTGGGTCACCTAATTAACTCGAGTCATCAGATCGACTCGGGTCGCCAGATCGACTCGGGTCACCGGATCGACTCGAGTCCTCGAATCGACTCGGGTCACCGTATTGACGCAGGTCACCGGATCGACTCAGGTCTCCAGATCAGGATGGGTCGTCCGATCGACTCGGTTCATCGGATCGATTCGGGTATCCAGATAGATCAAATCAGGTCACCAAATCACCTGACTAACTTAGGTTAGGTCGGGTCTCTGGATCGAGTCGGGTCACCAGATCAAATTGGGTCTCCAGCCAGATCAACTCGGGTCAACACATCGACTCGAGTCACCAACCAGATCAACTTGGGTCGCCAGACCAACTCAGGTCAGGTCGGGTAAGGTCTCCAGATTGGGTCAAGTCGCGGGATCATTTCAGCTCGCCAGCCAGATCAACTCGAGTTGCTACATCGACTCGACTCGACTCGCCAACCAGATCAGCTCAGGTCATTAGATCACCTGACCAACTCGAGTCAGGTCGACGGATGAAGTCAGATCGCCAGATCAACTCAGGTCGCCAGCCAGATCAACTCAGATCATCACATCGACTTAGGTCGCCAGCCAAATCAGCTCGGGTCACCAAATCAACTCGGGTCACCAGCCAGATCAACTCGGGTTAACAAATTTGAGTTTTGACCCCACTCGCAAGCGAGCTAGGCTAACTCATTCAAACTTGGATCGCCTCAATCTAATATGCATAATAGTAATACTAACGAGTATGCAAACTCATCAATGAAGTCAACTAAGTATGCCAGCCTGATCAACTCAGGTCAACAAATTGACTCGGGTCACCAACCAGATCAACTCGGGTCACCAGATTGCCAGGCCAAGTTGGGTCGGGTCGGGTTGGGTCAGGTCTCTAGATCGGGTTGGGTCAGTTCTCTAGATCGGGTCGGGTTGCCAGATCAATTCTTGTCGCCAACCAGATCAACTCAGGTCGCCACATCGACTCGGGTCGTCAGCCAGATCAGCTCGGGTCACCACATCACCTAACCAACTCGGGTTAGGTCGGGTCACCCGATCAATTTGGGTCACTAAGTTGGGTGTGACTCCATGAATGGCACGAGTGGTTTTCTTTTTCAACTCTAGTTTTTTCATTCTTTTCATTGTACGAAGCCTCCTTTGTCTATTTTTTTAGGACTTTTGACCCCGCCCTGAGGATCGCCAACGAGCTCGACCGGATCCTGTCCGAGATCTTGCTCGTGAGCGAGCTCACCGGGATCCCGTCGCCAACGAGCTAGGCGTGACTCCATGGATGGCTCTAGTGATTTAAGTTTTTTATAACTTGAAAATTTTGTTCTTTTCCTTGTATAGAGCCTCCTTTATCCATTTTTTCCTACGAGTTTCGACCCCGCCAGCGACCTTGTTAAGTTCTCATCGCAGGTCTTGCCCTACTACCACGAAAGCCTCCCAGCGGTTATATGAAATGACCCCGGGTCATTTCAACACTGCGTCTAACAATAACTAGTCAGACTGCATCAAATGATGTCCACCTCGATCCATGCCAACTCATTCAAACTTGGATCACCTCAATCTAATATGCACAATAGTAATGCTGACAAGTATGCCAACTCATCAATGAAGTCGCCTTAGCATGCCAAGCTGTCAAGTCCCCCAACTTGAATTACTCCAGTCGCATAAGTAATTCGGATCATTGGATCGACTCGCATCGCCGAGTCAACTCGGGTTTCTGGATCGACTCGAGTCCCCAAAACAACTTGGGTTGCCAGTCGGATCAACTCGGGTCACCATCCAGATCAACTCAGGTCGCAAGATCACCTGACTAACTTAGATTGACGAAGTTGCCTAGCCAACTTGGATCGCTAGACTTGCCAGATCGACTCGAATCACTGGAGTCGTCAGATCGACTCAGATCTCTATTTCAAGTCGGCCCTATTGCCACGAAGGCATCCCAATGATAACCAGTCAGATCGCAAGTTAAATCACATCAAATGATGTTCACCTCGATCTGTGCTAACTCATTCAATCTTGGATCACCTCGATCCAATATGCCAAGCTGTCAAGTCCACCAGCTCAGATCACTCGAGTTGCATAAGTAACTCAGATCGCCAGAACAACTCGGGTCACCAGATCGACACAGGTCGTCAAATCCACTCGGGTTGCCGAATCAACTCGAGTCGTCGGATCGACTCGGGTCTCCAGATTAGGACGGGTTGTCAGATCGACTCGGGCCGCCAGCCAAATCTACTCGGGTCCCTACATCGACTCAGGTATCCATATAGATCATATTGGGTCGCCAAATCACCTGACTAACTAAAGTTAGGTCAAGTTTGGTCGGGTCAGGTCTCCGGATTGGGTCGGGTCACCGGATCAACTTGGGTCAACATATCGACTCGAGTCGCCAACCAGAACAACTCGGGTCACCAGATTGCCAGACCAACTCGGGTTGGGTCGGGTCAGGTCTTCAGATCGGGTCAGGTCACGGGATCATTTTGGGTCGCCAGCCAGATCAACTCGGGTCGCCACATCAACTCGACTCACCAACCAGGTCAGGTCGGGTCACCAGATCACCTGACCAACTCGGTCAGGTCGACGGATGAAGTCGGATCGCTGGATCAACTCAGGTCGCTAGCCAGATCAACTTGGGTCCCCACACCAACTCAGGCCGCCAGCCAAATCAGCTCAGGTCGCGAGATCAACTCAGGTCAACAAATGTGACTTTTGACCCCACTCACAAGTGAGCTAGGCTAACTCATTCCAAGTCTCTCATGGAAAAGTCCATGACTTCCCATTCCTATACCTATGCTGACGAGTATGCCAACTCATCAATGAATTCGGCTCAGCATGCCAAGTTGTCAAGTCCCCCAACTTGAATTACTCCAGTCACATAAGTAATTTAGATCACCAGAACAACTCGGGTCACCGGATCGACTCAATTCGCCGGATTGACTTGGATCACCGGATCACTAGAGTCGGCAAAGTAACCCAGATCTCTAGGGTCATAACGGGATAGGTATTGTTTACGGATGTAACGACCTCTGAGATGAGCCCAACTCGTCAATCGGAGCCAGCTCGCCAATCTGATTGAGCTAGCCGATCTGAGCCAACTCACCGATTTGAGCTAGCAAGACACCTCTCAAGAATTGAGTTTGAGAACTTCTCCACTAATGAGTTGTCCTCAAGATGTGAACTTGCATCCAGATTAGGACTTGTGGCTTGCACGAGCCAATGTCATGAAGACCTCCTACGTACATGCAACCAATGCATCTCATAGTCCAACATAGTTCTGAACTAGCTCATTACGCCACCATCTCGCACATGTTCCAAGTCTCCCATGGAAAAGTCCCCAACTTCCCATTCCAATACCTAGTTGATTTCACCTCGGATCGAGTCCCCAACAAGATCCAATGCCACTCTGCACAAAGCAGTCCATGCTACTTCATGCAGCTCGAATGACACCTCGACTTGACTCTAAACCTTACCCAGGCCAAAACTATTAACAACTTGTCGCACAACCCCATGAATGCTCCTCGAATCAAGTCCCTGACATGACCCTACTCCTGAGTGCACCAAACAACTCCTTTGTTACACCTCGGATCGAGTCCCTTACATGTCAGTTCAAGTCAGTCGACGTGTTAGCTCTATTTCTAGTATGAGGTGATCTTGTCACATCAACACTACACCCATCCATTGTAAGTTAGCCATACCACCACAAAGTCATCCAACAGTCATTATGAAATGACCCCTATCACATCAAGCTGTGTTGGTTTGTTTCAAGTCGGCCCTATTGCCACGAAGGCATCCCAATGGTAACTAGTCAAATCGCATCAAATGATGTTCACCTCGATCTATGCCAATGCTGCCTATGATTGATTTGCTAGCTCTCTACGGATATTTTTGGATATGCCATTTGATACCTGAATGCTATGCATGGGTTCGTGCATAGACGATTCGAGCTGAGCTTAAGGATGTTGAGTTCTCAAGTGAATATGAATAGGCGAGTTGTTCTATGGAGTAGAACTCAGGAATGCATGATGGATTGAGCTCATCTCGCGGATCCGAGCCAGCTCGTTGATCCGATCCAGCTTGTCGATCTGAGCCAGCTCGACGATCCGAGCCAGCTCGTCAAGTTGAGCCTTTTACGAGATTTAAATTTTTTGCGACCTATCGACGTCGGCAAGCATTTGTATGGGGGAGAAAGACTCGGACTAATAACTTATCCTCGTAGGGGAGGTGTTGTTGGTGGATGTGAGGATTTTTGAGATGAGACCCAAGCTGGAACAAATTCTAGTGCGCATTGTGATTAGAGCTAAGCTAAAGGATATTGAGTTCTCAAAGGAATACAAATAGGCAAGTTGTTTTATGGAGTAGAACACGGGAATGCATGATGGATCCGATCCGATTTGAGCCGAGCCAGCTCGGCGATCCGAGCCAGCCAGCTTGGAAAACCGAGCCGGCTCGCTCGGCAAACCGTGCCAGCTCGCCGATTCGAGTCAGCTCGCTCGGTGATCCGAGCCAGCTCGCTTGGCGATCCGAGCCTTTTACGAGATTTTAAGTTTTTGTGACTTATCGGCGTCGGCAAGCATTTCTACGTGGGAGCAAGACTCGGACTAATAACTTATATAGGGAGGTGTTGTTGGTGGATGTAAGGATCTTTGAGATGAGACTCGAGATGGAATGGATTCTAGTGCCCATTGTGATTCGAGCTGAGCTAAAGGATGTTGAGTTCTCAAGTGAATACAAATAGGTGAGTTGTTCTATGGAGTAGAACACGGGAATGCATGATGGATTGAGCTCAGCTCGTCGATCCGAGCCAGCTCACGGATTCGAGCTAGCTTGTCGAGCTGAGTCTTTTACGAGATTTAAAGTTTTCGTGACCTATCCGTGTCGGCGAGCATTTCTACGGGGGAGCAAGACTTGGACTAATAACTTATATAGGGGAGGTGGTGTTGGTGGATGGAAGGATCTTTGAGATGAGACCCGAGCTGGAACGGATTCTAGTGCGCGTTGTGATTCGAGTTGAGCTAAAGGATGTTGAATTCTCAAGTGATTACAAATAGGCGAGTTATTCCATGGAGTAGAACACGGGAATGCATGATGGATTGAGCTCAACTCGGCGATCCGAGCCAGCTCGGCGATCCGAGCCAGCTCGGCGATCCGAGCCAGCTCGGCGATCCGAGCCAGCTCGGCGATCCGAGCCAGCTCGGCGATCCGAGCCAGCCCGTCGAGCTGAGTCTTTTACAAGATTTAAATTTTTTGTGACCTTTCGGCGTTGGCGAGCATTTCTACGGGGGAGTAAGACTCGGACTAATAACTTATATAGGGGAGGTGTTGTTGGTGAATGTAAGGATCACTGAGATGAGACCCGAGCTGGAACGGATTCTAGTGCGCGTTATGATTCGAGCTGAGCTAAAGGATGTTCAGTTCTCAAGTGAATACAAAGAGGTGACTCATTCTATGGAGTAGAACATGGGAATGCATGATGGAATGAGCTCAGATCGCCGATCCGAGCTAGCTCGTCGATCCGAGCCACGGGTATGTACGATCCGAGCCAGCCCGTCGAGCTGAGTCATTTATGAGATTTAAATTTTTGTGACCTTTCGGCGTTGGCGAGCATTTCTACGGGGGAGCAAGACTCGGACTAATAACTTATATAGGGGAGGTGTTGTTGGTGAATGTAAGAATCATTGAGATGAGATCCGAGCTGGAACGGATTCTAGTACGCGTTGTGATTCGAGCTGAGCTAAAGGATGTTCAGTTCTCAAGTGAATACAAAGAGGTGAGTCATTCTATGGAGTAGAACATGGGAATGCATGATGGAATGATCTCAGATCGTCGATCCGAGCTATCTCGTCGATCCGAGCCAGCTCGCTGATCCGAGCCATGGGTATGTAGGTAGTTTTCATGAGATCGGCTCGCCCGGCCCACAAGTCAAACATCGATTCTCTTATTAAGGGTGAGCCTTGTCTAGCGTTTGGGTCGCTCGGTACAAGCTGTTCGATTTGTAATGTGTGCAAAGCTTTTGGGTTGATATTTGGAAGATTTAAATTTTTTGTGAGCTATTCTCCTCGTTTCACTTGATATTTTTGAAGATTTGAATTATTTGTGAGCTATTCTCCCCGTTTCCCTGATTTTTTTGGAAGAATTGGAATTTTTGAGAGTTGTTCTCTTCGCCTCAAATTTCTACGGAAGAGCAAGACTTGGACTAATAACTTATATAGGGGAGGTGTTGTTGGTGAATGAAAGGATCTTTGAGATGAGACCCGAGCTGGAACGGATTCTAGTGCGCGTTGTGATTCAAGCTGAGCTAAAGGATGTTCAGTTCTCAAGTGAATACAAAGAGGTGAGTCGTTTTATGGAGTAGAACACGGGAATGCATGATGGAATGAGCTCAGATCGACGATCCGAGTCAGCTCGCTGATCTGAGCCACGGGTATGTAGGCAGTTTCATGAGATCGGCTCGCCCGGCCCACAGTCAAACACTGATTCTCTTATTAAGGGTGAGCCCTTGTCTAGCGTTTGGGTCGCTCGGTACAAGCTGTTTGATTTGTAATGTGTGCGAAGCTTTTGGGTTTGATATTTGGAAGATTTGAATTTTTTGTGAGCTATTCTCCTCGTTTCACTTGATTTTTTTGAAGATTTGAATTATTTGTGAGCTATTCTCCCCATTTCCCTTGATTTTTTGGAAGATTTGGATTTGTTGCGAGTTGTTCTCTTCGCCTCAAATTTCTACGGAAGAGCAAGACTTGGACTAATAACTTATATAGGGGAGGTGTTGTTGGTGAATGCAAGGATCTTTGAGATGAGACCCGAGCTGGAACGATTCTAGTGCACGTTGTGATTCGAGCTGAACTAAAGGATGTTTAGTTCTCAAGTGAATACAAAGAGGTGAGTCATTTATGGAGTAGAAGACGGGAATGCATGATGGAATGAGCTCAGATCGCCGATCCGAGCTAGCTTGTCGATCCGAGCCACGGGTATGTAGTCAGTTTTCATGAGATCGGATCGTCCGGGCCACAAGCTAGCTATTTTTTGTGAGCTATTCTCTTTGTTTCCTTTGATTTTTTTGGAAGACTTGCATTTTTTGTGAGCTATTCTCTTCGTTTCAATTGAATTTTTGGAAGTTATGCATTTTTTGTGATGTAGTCTCTTCGTTTCACTTGCATTTTTGGGAGATTTGATTTTTTTTGTGAGCTATTCTCTTCTTTTCCCTTGAATTTTTTTTGCAAGACTTGCATTTTTTGTGAGCTATTCTCTTCGTTTCAATTGAATTTTTAGAAGTTTTGAATTTTTTGTGATCTATTCTTCTTTGTTTCACTTGTATTTTTGAGAGATTTGAAATTTTTGTGAGATATTCTCTTCGGCTCAAATTTCTACGGAAGTGCAATACTTGGACTAATAACTTATATAGGGGAGGTGTTGTCCGCGGAAGCTCCCCCATGCCCCTCTAATAGAATCAGTGCTAGTGATCCCGTTTTGAAATCCGACGGACGGATGGATGAGCAGGTCGGATTTCAAAACGGGATCAGCAGCACTGATTCCATTAGAGGGGCATGAAGCCACCTGATTGCTATGCGGGGGCTGCTCAAAGTCCCGTCTTTCGAGTCGCTCGACGGCGCAAGTCGGAAAGGGTTCGACAGCGGTTGTCGTTCCAATGCGTCGTCGCAGTGACATGGAAGGCGATCTTCGGGTTAGCCCTTGTCTAGCTTTTGGGTCGCTTGGTACAAGCGATCTGCTATGTACTTTCCGCGAACCCCTATCCGGGTACTCGTTAGCTATGCATTGGCTCTTGCATGTGTGGAACGGAGAGATGCGGCCTTCACAGGGAGTCGGCCTGAAATAGTTCTGTGCGTGCGAATGGAGCCGCGTATAGCTTTTGGGTCGTTTGGATAGGGTGCCCCTCCAAGCGAATCAGTGCTGGTGCTCGGACGGATTTGCGGCTCAGATTTAAAATGTGAGGAGCATGCCTGATTTTATTTGAGGGCATGAAGCCACCTGATTGCTATGCGGGGGCTCCCCTGGGTCGTCTCTTTTGGGTCACTCGATGGCGCAAGTCGGAGAAGGGTTCGACAACGGTAGTCGTTCCAGCGCGTCGTCATTAGTGATACTGAAGTCGATCTGTGTGCAGCCCCCGTCTAGCACTTGGGTCTGCATGCCGCAAGAAGATTTGAATTTTTGTGAGTTAAAGTCTTTTTCTTTTTTTCGTTTCACTGGAGTTTTTGCGAGATTTGAAGTTTTTGTGAGCTATTCTCTTCGTTTCACTTAAATTTTTTGTGAGCTATTCTCTTCGTTTCACTTGAATTTTTGGAAGTTTTGAGTTTTTTGTGAGCTATCCTCTTCGTTTCACTTGAATTTTTGCAGGATTTGAATTTTTTGTGAGCTATTCTTCTTTGTTTCACTTGGTTTTTTGGAAGATTTGAATTTTTTGTGAGCTATTTTCTTTGTTTCCCTTGTTTTTTTTTGGAAGACTTGCATTTTTTGTGAGCTATTCTCTTCTTTTCCTTGATTTTTTTTTTGCAAGACTTGGATTTTTTGTGAGCTATTCTCTTCATTTCAATTGAATTTTTGGAAGTTTTGAATTTTTTGTGATCTATTCTCTTTGTTTCACTTGTATTTTTGAGAGATTTGAAATTTTTGTGAGATATTCTCTTCGGCTCAAATTTCTACGAAAGTGCAATACTTGACTAATAACTTATATAGGGGAGGTGTTGTCCGCGGAAGCTCCCCCATGCCCCTCTAATAGAATCAGTGCTGGTGATCCCGTTTGAAATCCGACAGACGGACGGATGATTAGGTCAGATTTCAAAATGGGATCAGCAGCACTGATTCCATTACAGGGCATGAAGCCACCTGATTGCTATGCGTGGCTGCTCAAAGTCCCGTCTTTCGGGTCGCTCGATTGCGCAAGTCGGAAAGGTTCGACAGCGGTTGTCGTTCAATGCGTCGTCGTTGTGACATGTAAGGCGATCTTAGGGTCAGCCCCCGTCTAGCTTTTGGGTTGCTTTGGTACAAGCGATCTGCTATGTACTTTCCGCGAAACCCTATCCGGTACTCGTTAGCTATGCGTTGTCTCTTGCATGTGTGCAACGAAGAGATGCGGCCTTCACAGGGAGTCGGCCTGAAACAGTTCTGTGCGTGCGAATGGAGCCGCGTATAGCTTTTGGGTCGTTTGGATAGGGTGCCCCTCCAAGTGAATCAGTGCTGGTGCTCGGATGGATTTGCGGCTCGGATTTAAAATGTGAGTAGCATGCCTGATTTTATTGGAGGGGCATGAAGCCACCTGATTGCTATGCGGGGGCTCCCCTGGGTCGTCTCTTCTGGGTCACTCGATGGCGCAAGTCGGAGAAGGGTTCAACAACGGTAGTTGTTCCAGCGCGTCGTCATTAGTGATACTGAAGTCGATCTGTGGGCGAGCCCCGGTCTAGCATTTGGGTCTGCATGCGGCAAGAAGATTTGAATTTTTTGTGAGTTAAGTCTTTTTCGTTTCACTGGAGTTTTTGCGAGATTTGAAGTTTTTTGTGAGCTATTCTCTTCGTTTCACTTGAATTTTTGGAAGTTTTGAATTTTTTGTGAGCTATTCTCTTCGTTTCACTTGAATTTTTTGAAGTTTTGAATTTTTTGTGAGCTATTCTCTTCCTTTCACTTGAATTTTTGCAGGATTTGAATTTTTTGTGAGCTATTCTTCTTTGTTTCACTTGGTTTTTTCGAAGATTTGAATTTTTTGTGAGCTATTCTCTTTGTTTCCCTTGATTTTTTTTTGGAAGACTTGCATTTTTTGTGAGCTATTCTCTTCGTTTCAATTGAATTTTTGGAAGTTATGCATTTTTTGGTGATGTAGTCTCTTCGTTTCACTTGCATTTTTGGGAAATTTGATTTTTTTGTGAGCTATTCTCTTCTTTTTCCTTGATTTTTTTTGCAAGACTTGGATTTTTTTGTGAGCTATTCTCTTCATTTCAATTGAATTTTTGGAAGTTTTGAATTTTTTGTGATCTATTGTTCTTGTTTCACTTGTATTTTTGAGAGATTTGAAATTTTTGTGAGATATTCTCTTCGGCTCAAATTTCTACGGAAGTGCAATACTTGGACTAATAACTTATATAGGGGAGGTGTTGTCCGCGGAAGCTCCCCCATGCCCCTCTAATAGAATCAGTGCTGGTGATCCCGTTTTGAAATCCGACAGACGGACGGATGATTAGGTCGGATTTCAAAACGGGATCAGCAGCACTGATTCCATTAGAGGGGCATGAAGCCACCTGATTGCTATGCGGGGGCTGCTCAAAGTCCCGTCTTTCGGGTCGCTCGATGACGCAAAGTCGGGAAGGGTTCGACAGCGGTTGTCGTTCCAATGCGTCGTCGCTGGTGACATGGAAGGCGATCTTCGGGTCAGCCCCCGTCTAGCTTTTGGGTTGCTTTGGTACAAGCGATCTGCTTGTACTTTCCGCGAAACCCTATCCGGGTATTCGTTAGCTATGCGTTGTTTCTTGCATGGGTGGAACGGAGAGATGCGGCCTTCACAGGGAGTCGGCTTGAAACAGTTCTGTGCGTGCGAAAGGAGCCGCGTATAGCTTTTGGGTCGTTTGGATAGGGTGCCCCTCCAAGTGAATCAGTGCTGGTGCTCGGACGGATTTGCGGCTCGGATTTAAAATGTGAGTAGCATGCCTGATTTTATTGGAGGGGCATGAAGCCACCCGATTGCTATGCGGGGGCTCCCCTGGGTCGCCTCTTTTGGGTCACTCGATGGCGCAAGTCGGAGAAGGGTTCGACAACGGTAGTCGTTCCAGCGCGTCATCATAGTGATACTGAAGTCGATTTGTGGGCGAGCCCCCGTCTAGCTCTTGGGTCTGCATGCCGCAAGGAGATTTGAATTTTTCGTGAGTTTAAGTCTTCGTTTTTCCTTGATTTTTTTTTGGAAGACTTGAATTTTTGGAAGTTCTGAATTTTTTGTGAGCTATTATCTTTCGTTTCACTTGAATTTTTGCAAGATTTGAAATTTTTGTGAGCTATTCTCTTTGTTTCACTTGGTTTTTTTTGGAAGATTTGAATTTTTGTGAGCTATTCTCTTTGTTTCCCTTTGTTTTTTTTTTTTTTTTTTTTTTTTTTTTGTGGGAAGACTTGCGTTTTTTGTGAGCTATTCTCTTCGTTTCAATTGAATTTTTGGAAGTTATGCATTTTTTGTGATGTAGTCTCTTCGTTTCACGTGGTTTTTTGGAAGATTTGAATTTTTTTGTGAGCTATTCTCTTTATTTCCCTTGATTTTTTTGGAAGACTTGCATTTTTTGTGAGCTATTCTCTTCGTTTCAATTGAATTTTTGGAAGTTATGCATGATGCATTTTTTGGGAGATTTGATTTTTTTTGTGAGCTATTCTCTTCTTTTCCTTTGAATTTTTTTTGCAAGACTTGCATTTTTTGTGAGCTATTCTCTTCGTTTCAATTGAATTTTTGGAAGTTTTGAATTTTTTGTGATCTATTCTTCTTTGTTTCACTTATATTTTTGAGAGATTTGAAATTTTTGTGAGATATTCTCTTCGGCTCAAATTTCTACGGAAGTGCAATACTTGGACTAATAACTTATATAGGGGAGGTGTTGTTCGCGGAAGCTCCCCCATGCCCTCTAATGGAATCAGTGCTGGTGATCCCGTTTTGAAATCCGACAGACGGATGGATGATTAGGTCGGATTTCAAAACGGGATCAGCAGCACTGATTCCATTATAGGGGCATGAAGCCACCTGATTGCTATGCGTGGGCTGCTCAAAGTCTCATCTTTCAGGTCGCTCGACGGCGCAAGTCGGAAATGGTTCGGCAGCGGTTGTCGTTCCAATGCGTCGTCGCAGCGACATGGAAGGCGATCTTCGGGTCAGCCCCTGTCTAGCTCTTGGGTTGCTTTGGTACAAGCGATCTGCTATGTACTTTCCGCGAACACCTATCCCGGTACTCGTTAGCTATGTGTTGGCTCTAGCCACGCATGGAACGCAGAGATGCGGCCTTCACAGGGAGTTGGCCTGAAACAGTTCCGTGCCTTGCGAATGGAGCCGCGTATAGCTTTCGGTCGTTTGGATAGGTGCCCCTCCAAGTGAATGAGTGTTGGTGCTCGGACGGATTTGCCGCTCGGATTTAAAAATGTGAGCAGCAGCACAGATTCTATTGGAGGGGCATGAAGCCACCCAATTTTTATGCGTGGGCTCCCTTGGGTCGTGTCTTTTGGGTCACTCGATGGCGGAAGTCAGAGAAGGGTTCGACAGCGGTAGTCGTTCCAGCGCGTCGTCATAGTGATACTGAAGTCGATCTGTGGGCGAGCCCCCGTCTAGCTCTTGGGTCTGCATGTCGCAAGAAGATTTGAATTTTTTGAGTTAAGTCTCTTCGTTTCACTTGAATTTTTGCGAGATTTGAATTTTGTTTGTTGCGAGGTAGTAAAATTCTCTTCGTTTTGACTTGAAGTTTTGGATTTTTGTGAGCTATTCTCTTCGTTTTTCCTTGGTTTTTGTTTTGGAAGACTTGAATTTTTGGTGGGCTATTATTTTATTCTTTTCACTTGAATTTTTGGAAGTTTTGAATGTTTTTGTGAGCTATTCTCTTCGTTTTCACTTGAATGTTTGCAAGATTTGAATTTTTTGTGAGCTATTCTGTTTGTTTCACTTGGTTTTTTTTGGAAGATTTGAATTTTTTGTGAGCTATTCTGTTTTGTTTCCCTTGATTTTTTTGTAAGACTTGCATTTTTTGTGAGCTATTCTCTTCGTTTCAATTGAATATTTGGAAGTTGTGCATTTTTTGTGATTGTAGTCTCTTCGTTTCACTTGCATTTTGGGAGATTTGATTTTATTTGTGAGCTATTCTCTTTTTTCCCTTGATTTTTTTGTGAGCTATTCTCTTCGTTTCAATTGAATTTTTGGAATTTCTGAATTTTTGTGATCTATTCTTTTTGTTTCACTCGTATTTTTGAAAGATTTGAAATTTTTGTGAGATATTCTCGTCGGCTCAAATTTCTACGGAAGTGCAAGACTTGGACTAATAACTTATATAGGGGAGGTGTTGTCCGCGGAATCTCCCCCATGCCCCTCTAATAGAATCAGTGCTGGTGATCCCGTTTTGAAATCCGACAGACGGACGGATGATTAGGTCAGATTTCAAAACGCGATCAGCAGCACTGATTCCATTAGAGGGGCATGAAGCCACCTGATTGCTATGCGGGGGCTGCTCAAAGTCCCGTCTTTCGAAGGTCGCTCGACGGTGCAAGTCGGAAAGGGTTCGGCAGCGGTTGTCGTTCCAATGCGTCGTCGCAGTGACATGGAAGGCGATCTTCGGGTCAGCCCCCGTCTAGCTTTTGGGTTGCTTTGGTACAAGCGATCTGCTATGTACTTTCCGCGAACCCCTATCCGGGTACTCGTTAGCTATGCGTTGGCTCTTGCATGCGTGGAACGAAGAGATGCGGCCTTCACAGGGAGTTGGCCGGAAATAGTTCTGCTCTTGTGAATGGAGCCGCGTATATAGCTTTTGAGTCGTTTGGGTAGGTGCGCCCCTCCAAGAGAATCAGTGCTGGTGCTCGGACGGATTGGTAGCTCGGATTTAAAATATGAACACTAGCACTGATTCTATTGGAGGGGCGCATTAGGCCACCCGCTTGCTATGCGGGGGCTGTCCAGGGTCGTAACTTTTGGGTCAGTCGACGGTGCACTTCGGAAAGGGTTCGACAGCGGTTGTCGTTCCAACACATCGTCGCATTGACAAGAAAGGCGATCTTCGGGTCAGCCCCCGTCTAGCTCCCGGGTCACTTGGTACAAGCTACTTGCTATGTCGCTTCGACTTCCGATACTTGAGTGCGCAATGGCTCAAGATGCTTTGCATTGGAATCAGTTAGTTATCATATGTGTCGGCGGATTGGATCTCAAGTCAATCTAGGCGGGTGCGACATTAGTTGCTAAGTCTCGATCGAAAACGATTTGGATTCATCTAGATGCATTGTTATCTGACTTGAGGAACTATGCGAGCGAGTTGGGTTACCTCCTCGTGGATATGTTGGATACGCGTTATGACGGATAAGATGATGGATTGCGGTAAGAATGACGAATTTTTGGAAGATGAATTATTTTGGTGAGCCATGTTCTTTGTTTTACTTGAATTTCTGGAAGATTTGAATTTTGTTTTCTAGCTATTCTTTTCGTTTTCCTAGATTTTTTCGAAAGACTTGAATTTTTTGTGATCTATTCTGTTCGTTTCACTTGAATTTTTGGAAGATTTGATTTTTTGTGAGCTTTTTGTCATCGTTTCACTTGAATTTTTGGAAGATTTGAATTTTTTGGGAGCCAGTTTCTTCGGCTTAAATTTCCACTCAAGAGCAAGACTCGGACTAATAACTTTATAGGGGAGGAGTTGTGTGTTGTTCGCGGAAGCTCCCCCATACCCCTCTTATAGAATCATTGCCGGTGATCGGACGGATGTGTAGGTCGGATTTCAAAATGGGATCACCAGCACTGATTCTATTAGAGGGGCATGAAGCCACTTGATTGCTATGCGGGGGCTGCCCAAAGTCCTGTCTTTCGGGTCGCTCGACGGTGCAAGTCGGAAAGGGTTCGGCAGCGGTTGTCGTTCCAATGCGTCGTCGCAGTGATATGGAAGGCAATCTACGGGTCAGCCCCTGTCTAGCTTTCGGGTCACTTTGGTACAAGTGATTTGCTATGTACTTTCCGCGAACCCTATCCACGTACTCGTTAGCTACGCGTTGGCTCTTACACGAGCGGAACGGAGAGATGCGGCCTTCACAGGGAGTTGGCCGGAGATAGTTCTGTTTTTGTGAATGGAGCCGCGTATAGCTTTTGAGTCGTTTGGGTAGGTGCCCCCCTCCAAGAGAATCAGTGCTGGGTATCTCGGATTTAAAATCTGAGCACTAGCGCTGATTCTATTGGAGGGGCGCATTAGGCCACCCGCTTTCTATGCGGGGCCTGTCCAGGATCGTGTCTTTTGTGTCAGTCGACGTTGCAAGTAGGAAAGGGTTCGACAGCGGTTGTCGTTCCAACGCATCGTCGCATTGACAAGAAACGCAATTTTTGGGTCAGCCCCCGTCTAGCTCCCGGGTCGCTTGGCACAAGCGATTTGCTCTGTCGCATGCTGCATTAAGATTTGAATTTTTTGTTTGCTATTCTCATTTTTGTTTCATTGGAAGATTCGAATTTTTTGCGATCTCCTCTTTTGTTTCCTTTGATTTTTTTTTGGAAGATTTTAATTTTTTGTGAGCCTACTCTCTTCGATTCACTTGAGTTTTTGGAAGAAATGGATTTTTTTGGTGAGCTATGTTCTTTCTTTTACTTGAAGTTTTGGAAAATTTGAATGTTTTGCTAGTTGTTCTTTTCGTTTCCCTTCGATTTTTTCGGAAGACCTGAATTTTTTGTGAGCTATTCTGTTCGTTTCACTTGAATTTTTTGAAGATTTGATTTTTTTGTGAGCTTTTTCCTCATCGTTTCACTTGAATTTTTGGAAGATTTGAATTGTTTGGGAGCCATTCTCAACGTCTCAAATTTCTACGGAAGAGAAAGACCCGGACTAATAACTTATATAGGGGAGTAGTAGTTCGCGGAAGCTCCCCCATGCCCCTCTAATAGAATCAGAGCTTGTGCGCGGACGGATGAGTAAGTCGGATTTAAAATCGGATCACTAGCACTGATTCTATTAGAGGGGCATGAAGCCACCTGATTGCTATGCGGGGGCTGCCCAAAGTCCTGTCTTTCGGGTCACTCAACGGTGCAAGTCGGAAAGTGTTCGGCAGCGGTTGTCGTTCGAATGTGTCGTCGCAGTGACATGGAAGGCAATCTTCGGGTCAGCCCCCGTCTAGCTTTCGGTTCGCTTTGGTACAAGCGATTTGCTATGTACTTTCCGCGAATCCTATCCGGGTACTCGTTAGCTATGCGTTGGTTCTTGCATGCGTGGAACGGAGAGATGCGGCCTTCACAGGGAGTTGGCCGGAGATAGTTCCGTTCTTGTGAATGGACCGGCGTATAGCTTCTGAGTCGTTTGGGTAGGTGCGGCCCTCCAAGAGAATCAGTGCTGGTGCTTGGACGGATTGGTAGCTCAGATATAAAATTTGAGCACTAGCACTGATTCTATTGGAGGGGCGCATTAGGGCACCCGTTTGCTATGCGGGGGCTGCCCATGCCCATGGTAGTGTCTTTTGTGTCACTCGACGGTGCAAGTTGGAAAGGGTTCGACAGCGGTTGTCGTTCAAATGTTTCGTTGTAGTGACATGGAAGACAATTACTGGGTCAGCCCCCGTCTAGCTCTTGGGTCACTTTGCTGCAAGTGATTAATTCGGTTTTGGATGGATAAAATCCCTTTGTGAAAGGTGGCATGGCGTTTGTTGGAGAAAATTGATTAAGTCGGAGCATTGGCCTCGGGCCATTGTGAGGACTGTCGATTTCTTCAGGTACAACACTTGTTTGCCTAGTAACAGAGTTGACATGTAATTCGGCATTGCTCTCGATTGTTCTCGGAGTTGTACCTCCGGAACTTTTGGATCTTGCCCCTTCACTCCATTTCATCCTCTTTGCTTGGATGAACGTGTGCACTTGTACCCCTTTCCGAGATGGTAGGCGCGATAATAAATTGCGGAGTGAGCATTTCTTGTAGTTCTGCCCAGCCCTTGTGCAGTTGGAAGTTCTCATCTTCATATTTAGTTGAATTTTGCCACGCACGAGTGTCGTAGAGAATTGCGACAGTGTGTATGTCATTTGTTTGACTGAAAGATGCGCTTGTTCCGAAGTTTACGACAGTTGCATTTGCCATGGGCCTTGGCACTTGGCACGTTCCATCTTTGCGATACATGAGCTCCGACAGTAACAAGTGTTGGGAATCGTTGCACGTAAGGTGAGTGTCCTGCTTTCATATTTCATCGTTGTCCCACTCTCCACCCTTTAAGCCTTTCCTAGTGTTTTTAGCGTGGCCCGGAGTGCGATGAAAGGTTGGTTGCCTTGTACACAAGTGCGGTCTTGGCCATCTCGTCTTCATTTTCTACGAGGCACTATCGTCTTGCTCTGGTTTGCAGGGCAAAGTCCTCTCTGTCTGTGGAGTTAAACTTGCAGACGAGTATGGCCAAGGCTTTTGGTTGGATGCGGAAACCGTTAAGGCTGTCGAGACGGGAGTTGTCGTGCGGGGTGCACCAAAGAAGTGCGTAGGTGGCAGACTGTTGCGAGCATGTGCGATTCGGGTGTCTTCGGGTAAAGGGTTCCGTACGGGATGTTCTTCCCAGGCTCCTGTGAACCGAGCATCCGTTTTGCAATGAC
>BSBK01012560.1:260000-285287 GCA_027943335.1 Chamaecyparis obtusa
GCTCCCCGGAGAGCTCGACCGGTTCGGTTCCGCTCGGATCGGACCCCGCCCGCGAGCGCCGCTCGGCTCGACGAGCTCGATGGGGATCCCGTCCGCGGGCGAGCTGGGCGTGGCTACACGTATGACCCGAATGTAATTTTTTTTTTTTTTTTTTTTTTTTTTTTAACTCTGGTTTTTTCGTTCTTATCCTCGTACGGAGCCTCCTTTGTTCATTTTTTTCCCGCGAGTTTCGACCCCGCCCGGGAGCGAGCTCGGCGCCGATCCCGCCCCGCCGCTCCCCGGAGAGCTCGACCGGTTCGGTTCCCGCTCGGATCGACCCCGCCCGCGAGCGCCGCTCGGGACTCGACGAGCTCGATGGGGATCCCGTCCGCGGGCGAGCTGGGCGTGGCTACAACGTATGACCCGAATGTAAATTTTTTTTTTTTAATTTTTTTTTTAACTCTGGTTTTTTCGTTCTTATCCTCGTACGGAGCCTCCTTTGTTCATTTTTTTCCGCGAGTTTCGACCCCGCCCGGGAGCGAGCTCGGCGCCGATCCCGCCCCGCCGCTCCCCGGAGAGCTCGACCGGTTCGGTTCCGCTCGGATCGGACCCCGCCCGCGAGCGCCGCTCGGCTCGACGAGCTCGATGGGGATCCCGTCCGCGGGCGAGCTGGGCGTGGCTACACGTATGACGCGAATGTATTTTTTTTTTTTTTTTTTTTTTTTTTAACTCTGGTTTTTTCGTTCTTATCCTCGTACGGAGCCTCCTTTGTTCATTTTTTTTCCGCGAGTTTCGACCCCGCCCCGGAGCGAGCTCGGCGCCGATCCCGCCCCCGCCGCTCCCCGGAGAGCTCGACCGGTTCGGTTCCGCTCGGATCGGACCCCGCCCGCGAGCGCCGCTCGGCTCGACGAGCTCGATAGGGGATCCCGTCCGGCGGGCGAGCTGGGCGTGGCTACACGTATGACCCGAATGTAAATTTTTTTTTTTTATTTTTTTTTTAACTCTGGTTTTTTTCGTTCTTATCCTCGTACGGAGCCTCCTTTGTTCATTTTTTTTCCGCGAGTTTCGACCCCGCCCGGGAGCGAGCTCGGCGCCGATCCCGCCCCCGCCGCTCCCCGGAGAGCTCGACCGGTTCGGTTCCGCTCGGATCGGACCCCGCCCGCGAGCGCCGCTCGGCTCGACGAGCTCGATGGGGATCCCCGTCCGCGGGCGAGCTGGGCGTGGCTACACGTATGACCCGAATGTAATTTTTTTTTTTTTTTTTTTAAAACTCTGGTTTTTTCGTTCTTATCCTCGTACGGAGCCTCCTTTGTTCATTTTTTTTCCGCGAGTTTCGACCCCGCCCCGGAGCGAGCTCGCGCCGATCCCGCCCCGCCGCTCCCCGAGAGCTCGACCGGTTCGGTTCCGCTCGGATCGGACCCCGCCCGCGAGCGCCGCTCGGCTCGACGAGCTCCGATGGGGATCCCGTCCGCGGGCGAGCTGGGCGGTGGCTACACTTATGACCCGAAAGTTTTTTTTTTTTTTTTTTTTTTTTTTTTTTTTTTTTTTAAACTCTGGTTTTTTCGTTCTTATCCTCGTACGGGGCCTCCTTTGTTCATTTTTTTTCCGCGAGTTTCGACCCCCGCCCGGGAGCGAGCTCGGCGCCGATCCCGCCCCGCCGCTCCCCGGAGAGCTCGACCGGTTCGGTTCCGCTCGGATCGGACCCCGCCCGCGAGCGCCGCTCGGCTCGACGAGCTCGATGGGGATCCCGTCCGCGGGCGAGCTGGGCGTGGCTACACGTATGACCCGAATGTAATTTTTTTTTTTTTTTTTTTTTTTTAACTCTGGTTTTTTCGTTCTTATCCTCGTACGGAGCCTCCTTTGTTCATTTTTTTTCCGCGAGTTTCGACCCCGCCCGGGAGCGAGCTCGGCGCCGATCCCGCCCCGCCGCTCCCCGGAGAGCTCGACCCCGGTTCGGTTCCGCTCCGATCGGACCCCGCCCGCGAGCGCCGCTCGGCTCGACGAGCTCGATGGGGATCCCGTCCGCGGGCGAGCTGGGCGTGGCTACACGTATGACCCGAATGTAATTTTTTTTTTTTTTTTTTTTTTTTTTTTTAACTCTGGTTTTTTCGTTCTTATCCTCGTACGGAGCCTCCTTTGTTCATTTTTTTCCCGCGAGTTTCGACCCCGCCCCGGGAGCGAGCTCGGCGCCGATCCCGCCCCGCCGCTCCCCGGAGAGCTCGACCGGTTCGGTTCCGCTCGGATCGGACCCCGCCCGCGAGCGCCGCTCGGCTCGACGAGCTCGATGGGGATCCCGTCCGCGGGCGAGCTGGGCGTGGCTACACGTATGACCCGAATGTAATTTTTTTTTTTTTTTTTTTTAAAACTCTGGTTTTTTCGTTCTTATCCTCGTACGGAGCCTCCTTTGTTCATTTTTTTTCCGCGAGTTTCGACCCCCGCCCGGGAGCGAGCTCGGCGCCGATCCCGCCCCGCCGCTCCCCGGAGAGCTCGACCGGTTCGGTTCCGCTCGGATCGGACCCCGCCCGCGAGCGCCGCTCGGCTCGACGAGCTCGATGGGGATCCCGTCCGCGGGCGAGCTGGGCGTGGCTACACGTATGACCCGAATGTAATTTTTTTTTTTTTTTTTTTTTTTAACTCTGGTTTTTTCGTTCTTATCCTCGTACGGAGCCTCCTTTGTTCATTTTTTTTCCGCGAGTTTCGACCCCCGCCCCGGGAGCGAGCTCGGCGCCGATCCCGCCCCGCCGCTCCCCGGAGAGCTCGACGGTTCGGTTCCGCTCAGATCGGACCCCGCCCGCGAGCGCCGCTCGGCTCGACGAGCTCGATGGGGATCCCGTCCGCGGGCGAGCTGGGCGTGGCTACACGTATGACCCGAATGTAATTTTTTTTTTTTTTTTTTTTTTTTTTTTTAACTCTGGTTTTTTCGTTCTTATCCTCGTACGGAGCCTCCTTTGTTCATTTTTTTCCCGCGAGTTTCGACCCCGCCCGGGAGCGAGCTCGGCGCCGATCCCGCCCCGCCGCTCCCCGGAGAGCTCGACCGGTTCGGTTCCGCTCGGATCGGACCCCGCCCGCGAGCGCCGCTCGGCTCGACGAGCTCGATGGGGATCCCGTCCGCGGGCGAGCTGGGCGTGGCTACACGTATGACCCGAATGTAATTTTTTTTTTTTTTTTTTTTTAAAACTCTGGTTTTTTCGTTCTTATCCTCGTACGGAGCCTCCTTTGTTCATTTTTTTTCCGCGAGTTTCGACCCCGCCAGGGAGCGAGCTCGGCGCCGATCCCGCCCCGCCGCTCCCCGGAGAGCTCGACCGGTTCGGTTCCGCTCGGATCGGACCCCGCCCGCGAGCGCCGCTCGGCTCGACGAGCTCGATGGGGATCCCGTCCGCGGGCGAGCTGGGCGTGGCTACACGTATGACCCGAATGTAATTTTTTTTTTTTTTTTTTTTTTTTTTTAACTCTGGTATTTTCGTTCTTATCCTCGTACGGAGCCTCCTTTGTTCATTTTTTTTCCGCGAGTTTCGACCCCGCCCGGGAGCGAGCTCGGCGCCGATCCCGCCCCGCCGCTCCCCGGAGAGCTCGACCCGGTTCGGTTCCGCTCGGATCGGACCCCGCCCGCGAGCGCCGCTCGGCTCGACGAGCTCGATGGGGATCCCGTCCGCGGGCGAGCTGGGCGTGGCTACACGTATGACGCGAATGTATTTTTTTTTTTTTTTTTTTTTTTTTAACTCTGGTTTTTTCGTTCTTATCCTCGTACGGAGCCTCCTTTGTTCATTTTTTTTCCGCGAGTTTCGACCCCGCCCCGGAGCGAGCTCGGCGCCGATCCCGCCCCGCCGCTCCCCCGGAGAGCTCGACCGGTTCGGTTCCGCTCGGATCGGACCCCGCCCGCGAGCGCCGCTCGGCTCGACGAGCTCGATGGGGATCCCGTTCCGCGGGCGAGCTGGGCGTGGCTACACGTATGACCCGAATGTAATTTTTTTTTTTTTTTTTTTTTTAACTCTGGTTTTTTCGTTCTTATCCTCGTACGGAGCCTCCTTTGTTCATTTTTTTTCCGCGAGTTTCGACCCCGCCCGGGAGCGAGCTCGGCGCCGATCCCGCCCCGCCGCTCCCCGGAGAGCTCGACCGGTTCGGTTCCGCTCGGATCGGACCCCGCCCGCGAGCGCCGCTCGGCTCGACGAGCTCGATGGGGATCCCGTCCGCGGGCGAGCTGGGCGTGGCTACACGTATGACCCGAATGTAATTTTTTTTTTTTTTTTTTTTAAAACTCTGGTTTTTTCGTTCTTATCCTCGTACGGAGCCTCCTTTGTTCATTTTTTTTCCGCGAGTTTCGACCCCGCCCCGGAGCGAGCTCGGCGCCGATCCCGCCCCGCCGCTCCCCGGAGAGCTCGACCGGTTCGGTTCCGCTCGGATCGGACCCCGCCCGCGAGCGCCGCTCGGCTCGACGAGCTCGATGGGGATCCCGTCCGCGGGCGAGCTGGGCGTGGCTACACGTATGACCCGAAACTTTTTTTTTTTTTTTTTTTTTTTTTTTTTTTTTTTTTTTTAACTCTGGTTTTTTCGTTCTTATCCTCGTACGGGGCCTCCTTTGTTCATGTTTTTTTCCGCGAGTTCGACCCCGCCCGGGAGCGAGCTCGGCGCCGATCCCGCCCCCGCCGCTCCCCGGAGAGCTCGACCGGTTCGGTTCCGCTCGGATCGGACCCCCGCCCGCGAGCGCCGCTCGGCTCGACGAGCTCGATGGGGATCCCGTCCGCGGGCGAGCTGGGCGTGGCTACACGTATGACCCGAATGTAATTTTTTTTTTTTTTTTTTTTTTAACTCTGGTTTTTTCGTTCTTATCCTCGTACGGAGCCTCCTTTGTTCATTTTTTTTCGCGAGGTTTCGACCCCGCCCCGGGAGCGAGCTCGGCGCCGATCCCGCCCCGCCGCTCCCCCGGAGAGCTCGACCGGTTCGGTTCCGCTCCCGATCGGACCCCGCCCGCGAGCGCCGCTCGGCTCGACGAGCTCGATGGGGATCCCGTCCGCGGGCGAGCTGGGCGTGGCTACACGTATGACCCGAATGTAATTTTTTTTTTTTTTTTTTTTTTTTAACTCTGGTTTTTTCGTTCTTATCCTCGTACGGAGCCTCCTTTGTTCATTTTTTTTCCCGCGAGTTTCGACCCCGCCCGGGAGCGAGCTCGGCGCCGATCCGCCCCCGCCGCTCCCCGGAGAGCTCGACCGGTTCGGTTCCGCTCGGATCGGACCCCGCCCGCGAGCGCCGCTCGGCTCGACGAGCTCGATGGGGATCCCGTCCGCGGGCGAGCTGGGCGTGGCTACACGTATGACCCGAATGTAATTTTTTTTTTTTTTTTTTTTTAAAACTCTGGTTTTTTCGTTCTTATCCTCGTACGGAGCCTCCTTTGTTCATTTTTTTTCCGCGAGTTTCGACCCCCGCCCGGGAGCGAGCTCGGCGCCGATCCCGCCCCGCCGCTCCCCGGAGAGCTCGACCGGTCTCGGTTCCGCTCGGATCGGACCCCGCCCGCGAGCGCCGCTCGGCTCGACGAGCTCGATGGGGATCCCGTCCGCGGGCGAGCTGGGCGTGGCTACACGTATGACCCGAATGTAATTTTTTTTTTTTTTTTTTTTTTTTTTAACTCTGGTTTTTTCGTTCTTATCCTCGTACGGAGCCTCCTTTGTTCATTTTTTTTCCGCGAGTTTCGACCCCGCCCGGGAGCGAGCTCGGCGCCGATCCCGCCTCGCCGCTCCCCCCGGAGAGCTCGACCGGTTCGGTTCCGCTCGGATCGGACCCCGCCCGCGAGCGCCGCTCGGCTCGACGAGCTCGATGGGGATCCCGTCCGCGGGCGAGCTGGGCGTGGCTACACGTATGACCCGAATGTAATTTTTTTTTTTTTAATTTTTTTTTTAACTCTGGTTTTTTCGTTCTTATCCTCGTACGGAGCCTCCTTTGTTCATTTTTTTTCCGCGAGTTTCGACCCCGCCCGGGAGCGAGCTCGGCGCCGATCCCGCCCCCGCCGCTCCCCGGAGAGCTCGACCGGTTCGGTTCCGCTCGGATCGGACCCCGCCCGCGAGCGCCGCTCGGCTCGACGAGCTCGATGGGGATCCCGTCCGCGGGCGAGCTGGGCGTGGCTACACGTATGACGCGAATGTGTATTTTTTTTTTTTTTTTTTTTTTTTTTAACTCTGGTTTTTTCGTTCTTATCCTCGTACGGAGCCTCCTTTGTTCATTTTTTTTCCGCGAGTTTCGACCCCGCCCCCGGAGCGAGCTCGGCGCCGATCCCGCCCCGCCGCTCCCCGGAGAGCTCGACCGGTTCGGTTCCGCTCGGATCGGACCCCGCCCGCGAGCGCCGCTCGGCTCGACGAGCTCGATGGGGATCCCGTCCGCGGGCGAGCTGGGCGTGGCTACACGTAATGACCCCGAAAGTAATTTTTTTTTTTTTTTTTTTTTTTTTTGTAACTCTGGTTTTTTTCGTTCTTATCCTCGTACGGGGCCTCCTTTGTTCATTTTTTTCCGCGAGTTTCGACCCCGCCCGGGAGCGAGCTCGGCGCCGATCCCGCCCCGCCGCTCCCCGGAGAGCTCGACCGGTTCGGTTCCGCTCGGATCGGACCCCGCCCGCGAGCGCCGCTCGGCTCGACGAGCTCGATGGGATCCCGTCCGCGGGCGAGCTGGGCGTGGCTACACGTATGACCCGAATGTAATTTTTTTTTTTTTTTTTTTTTTTTTTTTAACTCTGGTTTTTTCGTTCTTATCCTCGTACGGAGCTCCTTTGTTCATTTTTTTTCCGCGAGTTTCGACCCCGCCCGGGAGCGAGCTCGGCGCCGATCCCGCCCCCCGCCGCTCCCCGGAGAGCTCGACCGGTTCGGTTTCCGCTCGGATCGGACCCCGCCCGCGAGCGCCGCTCGGCTCGACGAGCTCGATGGGGATCCCGTCCGCGGGCGAGCTGGGCGTGGCTACACGTATGACGCGAATGTATTTTTTTTTTTTTTTTTTTTTTTTTTTAACTCTGGTTTTTTCGTTCTTATCCTCGTACGGAGCCTCCTTTGTTCATTTTTTTTCCGCGAGTTTCGACCCCCCGCCCGGGAGCGAGCTCGGCGCCGATCCCGCCCCGCCGCTCCCCGGAGAGCTCGACCGGTTCGGTTCCGCTCGGATCGGACCCCGCCCGCGAGCGCCGCTCGGCTCGACGAGCTCGATGGGGATCCCGTCCGCGGGCGAGCTGGGCGTGGCTACACGTATGACCCGAATGTAATTTTTTTTTTTTTTTTTTTTTTTAACTCTGGTTTTTTCGTTCTTATCCTCGTACGGAGCCTCCTTTGTTCATTTTTTTTCCGCGAGGTTTCGACCCCGCCCGGGAGCGAGCTCGGCGCCGATCCTGCCCCGCCGCTCCCCGGAGAGCTCGACCGGTTTCGGTTCCGCTCGGATCGGACCCCGCCCGCGAGCGCCGCTCGGCTCGACGAGCTCGAATGGGATCCCGTCCGCGGGCGAGCTGGGCGTAGGCTACACGTATGACCCGAATGTAATTTTTTTTTTTTTTTTTTTTTTTTTAACTCTGGTTTTTTCGTTCTTATCCTCGTACGGAGCCTCCTTTGTTCATTTTTTTTCCGCGAGTTTCGACCCCGCCCGGGAGCGAGCTCGGCGCCGATCCCGCCTCGCCGCTCCCCGGAGAGCTCGACCGGTTCGGTTCCGCTCGGATCGGACCCCGCCCGCGAGCGCCGCTCGGCTCGACGAGCTCGATGGGGATCCCGTCCGCGGGCGAGCTGGGCGTGGCTACACGTATGACCCGAATGTAATTTTTTTTTTTTAATTTTTTTTTAAAACTCTGGTTTTTTCGTTCTTATCCTCGTACGGAGCCTCCTTTGTTCATTTTTTTTTCCGCGAGTTTCGACCCGCCCGGGAGCGAGCTCGGCGCCGATCCCGCCCCGCGCTCCCCGGAGAGCTCGACCGGTTCGGTTCCGCTCGGATCGGACCCCGCCCGCGAGCGCCGCTCGGCTCGACGAGCTCGATGGGGATCCCGTCCGCGGGCGAGCTGGGCGTGGCTACACGTATGACGCGAATGTATTTTTTTTTTTTTTTTTTTTTTTTTAACTCTGGTTTTTTCGTTCTTATCCTCGTACGGAGCCTCCTTTGTTCATTTTTTTTCCGCGAGTTTCGACCCCGCCCCGGAGCGAGCTCGGCGCCGATCCCGCCCCGCCGCTCCCCGGAGAGCTCGACCGGTTCGGGATTCCGCTCGGATCGGACCCCGCCCGCGAGCGCCGCTCGGCTCGACGAGCTCGATGGGGATCCCGTCCGCGGGGCGAGCTGGGCGTGGCTACACGTATGACCCGAAAGTAATTTTTTTTTTTTTTTTTTTTTTTTTTTTTAATTTAACTCTGGTTTTTTCGTTCTTATCCTCGTACGGGCCTCCTTTGTTCATTTTTTTTCCGCGAGTTTCGACCCCGCCCGGGAGCGAGCTCGGCGCCGATCCCGCCCCGCCGCTCCCCGGAGAGCTCGACCGGTTCGGTTCCGCTCGGCTTGATCAGCTCTGGTCGCTAGATCACTTGACAAAATTAGGTCAACAGGCAGATCAACTCGGGTCACCAACTAGATCAACTCAGGTCGCAAACTAGATCATCTCGGGTGGCTAGATCAACTCTGCTCGCTAGTCGGTAACTCATACTGCCATAATAAATTAGGTCACTACAACGACTCTGGTCGCTCGGTCGACTAAGGTGACTCAGGTCACTGGGTGGACTTGGTCGACTCGGTCGACTCGATCGACTCGGGTCACCGAGTTGACTCAGGTAGCCAAATCGACTCAGGTCGAGTCAGTCACCTGACCGACCGGTCGACTCGGGTCGACGCAGTCAACTTGAGTCAACTCAGTTGACTTGGATCACCGGGTCGACTAGGGTGACTTAGGTCGACTCAGCTGACTCGGTTGACTCAGGTCGACTCAAGTCGACTTGGGTTGTCGGATCTACTCGGGCCTCTAGATTGCACGGGTCACTAGATCAACTCAAGTTGCTAGCGAGATCAGCTCAGGTCACCACACAGGTAACCAACTAGATCAACTCGGGTCACTAGATCAGCTTGGGTCACCAGCTAGATCAGCTCTAGTCGCTAGATCACCTGACAAAATCAGGTCACTAACTAGATCAGCCTGGGTCACCAACCATTTCATCTTAGGTCGCCAACTAGATCAGCTTAGGGTCGCTAACTAGATCAACTCAGGTCGCCAGATCAGCTCTGGTTGCCAGCCAAAAACTTTGACTGCCATAATAAATTGGGTCACCACAGCGACTCGGGTCACCAGGTCGACTCGGTTGACTCGGGTCACCAGGTCGACTTGGTTGAATCAGGTCACTGGGTCGACTCGGTCGACTCGATGGACTTGGGTCACCAGGTCGACTTGGTTGACTCAGGTCACCGGGTCGACTCAGTCACCTGACTGACTCGGTCGACTCGGGATGACTCAGTTGACTCAGGTCATCGGATCGACTCGAGTCACCAAGTTGACTCGGGTCACCGGGTCGACTTGGGTTGTCAGATCGACTCGGGCCTCTGGATCAGTACGGGTCACTGGATCAACTCAAGTCGCTAGCGAGATCAACTCAGGTCACCACACGGGTCGCCAACTAGATCAACTCACATCGCCAGATCAGCTTGGGTCACCAACCAGATCAACTCTGGTCGCTAGATCACCTGACAAACTTAAGTCACCAGCCAGATTAGCTTAGGTCACCAGCCAGTAACTCTGACTACCATAATAAATTAGGTCACCACAGTGACTCAGGTAACTGGGTTGACTCAGTCGACTCAGGTCGACTCAGTTGACTCAGGTCACCGGGTCGACTCGATCGACTCAGTTGACTCGATTCACCGGGTTGACTTAGGTTACTGGGTTGACACGATCGACTCAGTTGACTCAGGTCATTGGTGGACTCCGTTGACTTAATCGACTCAGGTCACCGGGTTGACTCAGTCACCTGACTGACTCGGGTCGACTTGGTTGACTCGGGTCACAAGGTCGACTTGGTTGACTCGGGTCATCAGGTCGACTTGGTTGATTCGGGTCATCGGGTCGACTCGGTTGAGTCGGGTCACCAGGTCGACTCAGGTCGACTTGGGTTACCAGATCGACTCAGGCCTCTGGATCAGGATGGGTTACTGGATCAACTCAAGTTGCTAGCAAGATCAACTTAGGTCACCACACGGGTCACCAACTAGATCAACTCTGGTCGCCAGATTAGCTTGGGGTCACCAACCAGATCAACTCTGGTCTCCAGATCACCTAACAAAATTAGGTCACTAGCTACTTGGGTCACTGGGTCGACTCAATTGACTCAGGTCACCGGGTGAACTCGGTCGACTCAGTTGACTCGGGTCACCGGGTCGACTCGGTTGACTCGGGTCATTGGGTCGACTCGGTCGAGTCAGGTCACCAGGTCGACTCGATCGAGTCGGGGTCATCGGGTCGACTCAGGTCGTCGGGTTGACTCAGGTCAACTCGGTTGACTCAGGTCACCGGGTCGACTCGGTTGACTTGGGTCACCGCATCGACTTGGTTGACTCAGGTCACTGCGTCGACTCGGTTGACTCGGGTCATCGGGTTGACTCGGTTGACTCGGGTCATGCGGTCGACTCGGTTGACTCAGGGTCACTGGGTTGACTCAATTGACTCAGGTCACTGGTCGACTCGGTTGACTCGGGTCACCGAGTCAACTCGAATCGACTTGGGTTGCCGGATCGACTCAGGCCTCTAGATTGGGATGGGTCACTAGATCAACACAAGTCGCTAGCTGAGATCAACTCAGGTCACCACAACGGGTCACCAACTAGATCAACTCAGGTCACCAAATCAGATTGGGTCACTAGCCAGATCAGCTCTGGTCGCCAGATCACCTCACAAAATTAGGTCGACAGCCAAATCAGCTTAGGTTGCCAACTAGATCAATTCAGGTCACCAGATCAGCTCTAGTCACCAGCCAGTAACTCTGACTGCCATAATAAATTAGGTCACCATAGTGACTCAGGTCGCTGGGTCGACTCGATCGACTCGGGTCACCAGGTCAACTCGGTTGACACGGGTCACTGGGTCGACCTCTCGGTCGACTCTGTTGACTCGAGTCACCGGGTTGACTCGGTCGACTCAGGTCACTAGGTCGACTTAGGTCGACTCAGTCACCTGACTGACTCGGTCGACTTGGGTCGACTTGGTTGCCTCGAGTCATCGTGTTAACTCAGTTGACTCAGGTCATCGGGTCAACTCAGTTGACTCCGGTCATTGGGTCAACTCAGTTGACTCAAGTCATCAGGTCAACTTAGTTGACTCAGGTCACTGGGTCGAGTCGGTCGACGCGGTTGACTCAGGTCACCAGGTCGACTTGGGTTGCCGGATCGACTCGGGCCTCTAGATCAAGATGGATCATCGGGTCAACTCAAGTTACTAGCGAGATCAACTCAGGTCACCACATGGGTCGCCAACTAGATCAACTTGGGTCACCAGATTAGCTTGGGTCACCAGCTAGATCAGCTCTGGTCGCCATATCAGCTTATGTCACCAACTAGATCAACTCAGGTCGCCAGCCAATAACTTTGACTGCCATAATAAATTGGGTCACCATAGTGACTCGGGTCGCTAGGTCAACTTGGTTGACTCAGGTCATAGGGTCGACTCGGTTGACTCAGTTGACTCAGGTCATTGGGTCGACTCAGTTGACTCATGTCACTGGGTCGACTCGAGTCAACCAGGTCGACTCGGTTGACTCAGGTCACTAGGTCGACTCGGGTCAACTCAGTCACCTTACTAACTTAGGTAGACTTGGTTGACTTGGGTCACCAGGTCAACTTAGGTCATCAGGTCAACACGGTTGACTCAGGTCACTAGGTCAACTCTGTCGACTCAGGTCACCAAGTCAGCTGGGTCGACTTAGTCAACTCTGGTCACCCGGGTCCGACTCAGTTGATTCGAGTCACCGGGTCACTGGGTCGACTCGGTTGGCTCGGGTCATCGAGTTGACCAGGTTGACTCGGGTCACTGGGTCGACTCGGTGGACTCGAGTCGACTCGATTGACTCAGGTCGAGTTGGGTTGCCGGCTCGACTCGGGCCTCTGGATCGGGATGGGTCACTGGATCAACTCAAGTCGCTAGCGAGATCAACTCAGGTCACCACACGGATCACCAACTAGATTTACTCAGGTCGCCATATCAGCTTGGGTCACCAACCAGATCAGCTCTTGTCACCAGATCACCTGACAAAATTAGTTCACCAACCAGATCAGGTTAGGTCACCAATTAGATCAACTCAGGTCGCTAGATTAGCTCTGGTCGCCAGTGAGTAACTCCGACTGCCATAATAAATTGGGTCACCACAAAAACCCTGGTCGCTGGGTCGACTCAGTCAACTCAGTCAACTTGATCAACTCGGGTCACCGGGTCAACTCGGGTCATCGGGTCAACTCGGGTCACTGGGTCGACTCGGTCGACGTGGGTCACCGAGTCGACTTGGGTTGCCGAATCAACTTAGGCCTCGAGTCGACTTGGGTTGACACGGGTCGACCTAGTCGACTCAGGTCACTAGGTTGACTCAATTGATTCAGGTCACTAGGTCAACTCAGTCGACTCTGGTTTACTCGGGTCGACTCGGTCACCTGACCGACTCGGGACACCACGTCGACTCAGTCGACTCGGTTGACTCGGGTCATCGAGTCGACTCGGTTGACTCGGGTCATCGAGTCGACTCGGTTGACTCAGGTCACTCGGTCAACTCGATAGACTCGGGTCACCGAGTCGACTTGGGTTGCCGGATTGACTCAGGCCTCTGGATCAGGACGGGTCACTGGATCAACTCAAATCGCTAGCAAGATCAACTCAGGTCACCACACGGGTCGCCAACTAGATCAACTTGAGTCACCAGATCAACTTGGGTCACCAGCCAGATCAGCTCTGGTCTCCAGATGACCTGACAAAATTAGGTCACTAGCCAGATCAGCTTAGGTCACCCACTAGATCAATTCAGGTTGCCAGCTCAGCTCTGGTCGCCAGCTAGTAACTTTAACTGCCATAATAAATTAGGTCACCACAGCGACTTGGGTCACTGGGTCGACTCAGTTGACTCGGGTCATCGGGTCAACTCGGTCGACTCAGTTGACTTGGGTCACCAGGTCGACTCGGTTGACTCGAGTCATTGGGTCGACTCAGTTGACTCGGGTCACTGGGTCGACTCAATTGAGTCAGGTCACTGGGTCGACTCGGTCAACTTAGGTCATCGGGTCGACTCAGTCACCTAACCGACTCGGTCGACTCAGGTCGACTCGGTTCACCGGGTTGAATCGATCGACTTGGTTGACTCGGGTCACCGCGTCAACTCAGTTGACTCGGGTCGACTCGGTTGACTCAGGTCACTGGGTTGACTCAGTTGACTCAGGTCACCGGGTCGACTCGATTGACTCAGGTCACCGGGTCGACTCGGGTCACCGGGTCAACTCGGTTGACTCGGATGATCGAGTCGACTCGGTCGACTCGGATCGACTTGGGTTGTTGGATCAACTCAAGCCTCTAGATCAGGATGGGTCACTAGATCAACACAAGTCGCTAGCGAGATCAACTCAGGTCACCACACAGGTCGCCAACTAGATCAACTCGAGTCGCCAGATCAGATTGGGTCACCAGCCAGATCAGCTCTGGTTGCTAGATCACCTCACAAAATTAGGTCGACAGCCAAATTAGCTCTGGTCACTAGATCACCTCACAAAATTAGGTCGACAACCAGATCAGCTTAGGTTGCCAACTAGATCAATTCAGGTCGCTAGATCAACTCTGGTCGCTAGCCAATAACTTTGACTGCCATAATAAATTGGGTCACCACAGCGACTCGGGTCGCTGGGTCGACTCGGTCGAGTCGGGTCACTGGGTCGACTTGGTTGACTTAGGTCACTAGGTCAACTCGGTCGACTCAGTTGACTCAGGTCACCGGGTTGACTCGGTTGACTCAAGTCACCAGGGTCGACTTAGGTCGACTCGGTTGACTTGGGTCACCAGGTCGACTCAATTGACTCAGGTCATCGGGTCAACTCAGTTGACTCAGGTCATCGAGTCGACTCGATCGACTCGGGTCACTAGGTTGACTCGGTCGACGCGGTTGACTCAAGTCACCGGGTTGACTTGGGTTGCCGGATCGACTTAGGCCTCTAAATCGGGATGAGTCACTTGGTCAACTCAAGTCGCTAGCGAGATCAACTCAGGTCACCACACGGGTCGCCAACTAGATCAACTCAGGTCACCACACGGGTCGCCAACTAGATCAACTCAGGTCGCCAGATCAGCTTGGGTCACCAGCTAGATCAGCTCTGGTCACCAGATCACCTAACAAAATTAGGTCACCAGCCAGATCAGCTTATGTCACCAACTAGATCAACTCGGGTCGCCAGCCAGTAACTTCGACTGCCATAATAAATTGGGTCACCACAGTGACTCAGGTCGCTGGGTCGACTCGGTTGACTCAGGTCACAGGGTCGACTCGGTTGACTCAAGTCATCGGGTCGACTCGGTTGACTCATGTCACTGGGTCAACTCAGGTCACCGGGTCGACTTAGTTGACTTAGGTCACCAGGTCGACTCAGTTGACTCAGGTCACCGAGTCGACTCGGGTCGACTCAGTCACCTTACTGACTTAGGTCAACTTGGTTGACTCAGGTCACCATGTCAACTCAGGTCATTGGGTTGACACGGTTGACTCGGGTCACTGGGTTAACTCTATCGACTCGGTTGACTCGGGTCACCGAGTCGACTCAGTCGACTCTGGTCACCGGGTCGACTTGGTTGATTCGGGTCACCGGGTCACTGGTCGACTCGGTTGGCTCGGGTCATCGGGTCGACTCGGGTCACTGGGTCGACTCGGTTGACTCAGGTCGACTGGGTCGACTTAGTCAACTCTAGTCACCGGGTCGACTCGGTTGATTCGGGTCACCGGGTCACTAGGTCGACTCGGTTGGCTCGGGTCATCGGGTCGACTCAGGTCACTGGGTCGACTCGGTTGACTCAGGTCGACTGGGTCGACTTAGTCGACTCTGGTCACCGGGTCGACTCGGTTGATTCAGGTCACCGGGTCACCGAGTCGACTCGGTTGGCTCAGGTCATCAGGTCGACTCGGTTGACTCGGGTTGCTAGCTCGACTTGGGTTGCTGGCTCGACTCGAGCCTCTAGATCGAGACGGGTCATTGGATCAACTCAAGTCGCTAGCGAGATCAACTCAGGTCACCACATGGGTCGGCAACTAGATTTACTCGAGTCACCATATCAGCTTGGGTCACCAACCAGATCAGCTCTTATCGCCAGATCACCTGACAAAATTAGTTCACCAGCCAGATCAGGTTAGGTCGCTAACTAGATCAACTCGGGGTGCTAGATCAGCTCTAGTCGCCAGTGAGTAACTCTGACTACCATAATAAATTAGGCCACCATAAAAACCCCGGTCGCTGGGTCGACTTGGTTGACTCAGGTCACCGGGTCGACTCAGTTGACTCGGGTCATTGGGTCGACTCGGTCAACTCGGGTCACCGGGTCGACTCGGGTCATCGGGTCACTGGGTCGACTCGGGTCACCGAGTCGACTTGGGTTGCTGGATTGACTCAAGCCTCGAGTCGACTTGGGTTGACACGGGTCGACCTAGTCAACTCAGGTCACCGGGTCGACTCAATTGATTCAGGTCACTAGGTTGACTCAGTCGACTCTGGTTGACTCGGGTCGACTTAGTCACCTGACCGACTCAGTTGACTCGGGTCACCACGTTGACTCGGTCGACTCGGTTGACTCAGGTCGACTCAGTTGACTCGGGTCATCGGGTCGACTCAGTTGACTCAGGTCACTCGGTCGATTCGGTTGACTCGGGTCACTTGGTCAACTCGGGTCGACTTAATCACCTGACTGACTTAGGTCGACTTAGTTGACTCGGGTCACCAGGTCGACTCAGTTGACTCAGGTCACTGGGTCAACTCTGTCGACTCAGGTCACCAGGTCGACTGGGTCAACTCAGTCGACTCAGGTCACCGGGTCGACTCAGTCACTTGACCGACTCGGTTGATTCGGGTCACTGGGTCGACTCGGTTGACTCAAGTCACTGGGTCGACTCGATTGACTCGGGTCGACTCGAGTGACTCGGGTCACCGGGTCAACTCGGGTTGACTCGGGCCTCTAGATCAGGAGGGGTCATTGGATCAACTCAAGTTTCTAGCGAGATCAACTCAAGTCACCACACGGGTCCCCAACTAGATTTACTCAGGTCACCATATCAGCTTGGGTCACCAGCCAAATCAACTCTTGTCGCCAAATCACCTGACAAAATTAGTTCGCCAGCTAGATCAGGTTAGGTCGCCAACTAGATCAACTCGGGTTGCTAGATCAGCTCTGGTCGCCAATGAGTAACTCCAACTGCCATAATAAATTAGGTCACCACAGAAACCCCAGTCGCTGGGTCGACTCGGGTCGACTCGATTGACTCGGGTCATTGGGTCGACTCGGTCAACTCGGGTCACCGGGTCGACTCGGTTGACTCAGGTCATCAGGTCGACTTGGGTCACTGGGTCGACTCGGGTCACCGAGTCGACTTGGGTTGCTGGATCGACTCAGGCCTCAAGTTGACTTGGGTTGACACGGGTCGACCTAGTCTACTAAGGTCTCCTGGTCGACTCGGGTCGACTCAATCGATTCAGGTCACTGGGTCGACTCAATCACCTGACTGACTCGGTCATCTCAGGTCACCATGTCGACTCGATTGACTCTTGTCATCGGGTTGACTCAGTTGACTCAGGTCACTGGGTCAACCGATTGACTCAGGTCACTGGGTCGACTCGGTCACCACACGGGTCACCAACTAGATCAAGTTAGGTAGCTAGCGAGATCAACTCAGGTCACCACACTGGTCCCCAACTAGATCAACTCGGATCGCCAGATCAGCTTGGGTCACCAGCCAGATCAGCTGTGGTCGCCAGATCAGCTTGGGTCACCACATTGACTCAGGTCGCCACATTACTTGGCCAACTCGGGTCACCAGCCAGATCAACTCAGGTGACTCGGTTGACTCAGGTTATCGGGTCGACTCGGGTCGACTTGGGTTGCCAGATCAACTCGGGCCTCGAGTCGACTTGGGTTGACTTGGGTCACCAGGTCGATGCGGGTTGTCAGGTCAACACGAGTCACCGGTTCGACATGGGTCGCCAGTTTGACACGGGTCACTGGGTCGACACGGGTCACTGGGTCGACGCGAGTCACTGGGTCGACGCGGGTCACTAGGTCGACGCAGGTCGCTGGGTTGACTCGGGTCGTCAAGTTGACTCGGGTCGCCGGGTCAACTCAGGTTATTGGATCGACTCGGGTCTCTAGATCAGGACAGGTCACTTGATCAACTCGGGTCACCACATGAGTCACCAATTAGATCAACTCAGGTCACCAGATCAGCTTGGGTCACTAGCCAAATCTGCTCTGGTCGCCAAATCACCTAACCGACTCGGGTCGCCAGCCAGATCAGCTTGGGTCACCACATCACCTGGCCAACTCGGTTCGCCAGATCAACTCAGGACACGACATCGACTCAGGTAGTTAGCTAGATCATCTCAGATCACCAGATCGCCCGATGAACTCAGGTCGGGTGGGGTCTCTAGATCGAGTCGAGTCACCAGATCAAGTCGGGTCCCGAGCCAGATCAACTCAGGTCACCACATCGACTCGGGTCACCAGCCAGATTAGGTCAGGTCACTAGATAGCCTGACCTACTTAGATCTCCAGTGAGTCTGTCCACTTTTTGAATGATTGACCCATACTCCTCTTCAAGTATTATCATAGTCAAGTCTCCGCTTCTAGCTCGACAATAAGAAGGGCGTGACTCCATGTATGGCCTGAGTGATTTTTTTTTAACTCTGGTTTTTTCATTCTTTTTGTCGTAGGGAGCCTCCTTTGTCTATTTTTTTTACAACTTTTGACCTCGCTCACGATCAAGCTAGGCCAACTCATTTAAACTTGGATCGCATAAATCTAATATGCACAATAGTAATGTTGATGAGTATGCAAACACATCAATGAAGTCATCTCAGTATGTCAAGTCCCCCAACTTAGATCACTCGAGTCGCATAAGTAACTCAGATAGCCATAATAAATTAGGTCACCATAGTGACTCGGGTCACTAGGTCGACTCAGGTCACGGGGTCGACTCGGGTCATCAAGTCAACTCAGGTTGCTGGGTTGACATAGCCGAATCGACTCAGGTCTTTGGATCGGGACGGGTCACTTGATCAACTCGTGTCGCTAGCCAAATCAACTTAGGTCATCACATGGGTCGCCAACTAGATCAACTCGGGTCGCTAGATCAGCTCTGGTCACCAGATCACCTGACCAACTTAGGTCGCCAACCAAATCAGCCTTGATCGCCACATTGACTCAGGTTGCCACATCACCTAGCCAACTTGGGTCGCCAGCCAGATCAACTCGAGTTGCCAGATCGACTCGGGACACCACATCGACTCAGGTAGTCAGCTAGATCATCTTGGATCCCTAGATCGCTCGATGAACTCAACTCAGGTGGGGTCTCTAGATCAAGTCGGGTCACCAGATCAAGTCGGGTCCTGAGCTAGATCAACTTAGGTCACCACATCGACTTAGGTCACCAGCCAGATCAGGTCCCTAGCCAGATCAACTCAGGTCACCACATCCAATATGCACAATAGTAATGCTGATGAGTATGCAAACTCATCAATGAAGTCATCTCAGTATGCCAAGTTGTCAAGTCCTCCAACTTAGATCAGTCGAGTCGCATAAGTAACTCCAACTACCATAATAAACTTAGATCACTCAGGTCGTTAGGTCGACTCGGGTTGCCGGCTTGACTCGGGTCTCTAGATCGCGATAGGTCGCTGGATCAACTCGGGTTGCTAGCTAGATTAACTCAAGTCACCACATCGACTTGGGTCATCACCTAGATCAGCTCAGGTTGCCACATCACCTAACCAACTCAGGTCAGGTCGGGTCACCAGATTAATTCGGGTCACCAGCCAGATCAACTTAGGTTGCCACATCAACTCGAGTATCCAGATAGATCAGCTCGGGTCACCAAATCACCTAACTAACTTAGGTCAGGTTGGGTTAGGTCTCCTGATCAGGTCGGGTCACCGGATCAACTCAGGTCGCTAATTAGATCAACTCGGGTCACTAACATGATCAACTCGGGTCAACACATCAGCTTATGTTGTTAACACATTCCAATATGCCAAGCTGTCTAGTTTGCTAGCTCGGATCACTCGAGTCGCATAAGTAACTCGTATTGCCAAAACAACTTGGGTCACCTAATTAACTCGAGTCATCAGATCGACTCGGGTCGCCAGATCGACTCGGGTCACCGGATCGACTCGAGTCCTCGAATCGACTCGGGTCACCGTATTGACGCAGGTCACCGGATCGACTCAGGTCTCCAGATCAGGATGGGTCGTCCGATCGACTCGGTTCATCGGATCGATTCGGGTATCCAGATAGATCAAATCAGGTCACCAAATCACCTGACTAACTTAGGTTAGGTCGGGTCTCTGGATCGAGTCGGGTCACCAGATCAAATTGGGTCTCCAGCCAGATCAACTCGGGTCAACACATCGACTCGAGTCACCAACCAGATCAACTTGGGTCGCCAGACCAACTCAGGTCAGGTCGGGTAAGGTCTCCAGATTGGGTCAAGTCGCGGGATCATTTCAGCTCGCCAGCCAGATCAACTCGAGTTGCTACATCGACTCGACTCGACTCGCCAACCAGATCAGCTCAGGTCATTAGATCACCTGACCAACTCGAGTCAGGTCGACGGATGAAGTCAGATCGCCAGATCAACTCAGGTCGCCAGCCAGATCAACTCAGATCATCACATCGACTTAGGTCGCCAGCCAAATCAGCTCGGGTCACCAAATCAACTCGGGTCACCAGCCAGATCAACTCGGGTTAACAAATTTGAGTTTTGACCCCACTCGCAAGCGAGCTAGGCTAACTCATTCAAACTTGGATCGCCTCAATCTAATATGCATAATAGTAATACTAACGAGTATGCAAACTCATCAATGAAGTCAACTAAGTATGCCAGCCTGATCAACTCAGGTCAACAAATTGACTCGGGTCACCAACCAGATCAACTCGGGTCACCAGATTGCCAGGCCAAGTTGGGTCGGGTCGGGTTGGGTCAGGTCTCTAGATCGGGTTGGGTCAGTTCTCTAGATCGGGTCGGGTTGCCAGATCAATTCTTGTCGCCAACCAGATCAACTCAGGTCGCCACATCGACTCGGGTCGTCAGCCAGATCAGCTCGGGTCACCACATCACCTAACCAACTCGGGTTAGGTCGGGTCACCCGATCAATTTGGGTCACTAAGTTGGGTGTGACTCCATGAATGGCACGAGTGGTTTTCTTTTTCAACTCTAGTTTTTTCATTCTTTTCATTGTACGAAGCCTCCTTTGTCTATTTTTTTAGGACTTTTGACCCCGCCCTGAGGATCGCCAACGAGCTCGACCGGATCCTGTCCGAGATCTTGCTCGTGAGCGAGCTCACCGGGATCCCGTCGCCAACGAGCTAGGCGTGACTCCATGGATGGCTCTAGTGATTTAAGTTTTTTATAACTTGAAAATTTTGTTCTTTTCCTTGTATAGAGCCTCCTTTATCCATTTTTTCCTACGAGTTTCGACCCCGCCAGCGACCTTGTTAAGTTCTCATCGCAGGTCTTGCCCTACTACCACGAAAGCCTCCCAGCGGTTATATGAAATGACCCCGGGTCATTTCAACACTGCGTCTAACAATAACTAGTCAGACTGCATCAAATGATGTCCACCTCGATCCATGCCAACTCATTCAAACTTGGATCACCTCAATCTAATATGCACAATAGTAATGCTGACAAGTATGCCAACTCATCAATGAAGTCGCCTTAGCATGCCAAGCTGTCAAGTCCCCCAACTTGAATTACTCCAGTCGCATAAGTAATTCGGATCATTGGATCGACTCGCATCGCCGAGTCAACTCGGGTTTCTGGATCGACTCGAGTCCCCAAAACAACTTGGGTTGCCAGTCGGATCAACTCGGGTCACCATCCAGATCAACTCAGGTCGCAAGATCACCTGACTAACTTAGATTGACGAAGTTGCCTAGCCAACTTGGATCGCTAGACTTGCCAGATCGACTCGAATCACTGGAGTCGTCAGATCGACTCAGATCTCTATTTCAAGTCGGCCCTATTGCCACGAAGGCATCCCAATGATAACCAGTCAGATCGCAAGTTAAATCACATCAAATGATGTTCACCTCGATCTGTGCTAACTCATTCAATCTTGGATCACCTCGATCCAATATGCCAAGCTGTCAAGTCCACCAGCTCAGATCACTCGAGTTGCATAAGTAACTCAGATCGCCAGAACAACTCGGGTCACCAGATCGACACAGGTCGTCAAATCCACTCGGGTTGCCGAATCAACTCGAGTCGTCGGATCGACTCGGGTCTCCAGATTAGGACGGGTTGTCAGATCGACTCGGGCCGCCAGCCAAATCTACTCGGGTCCCTACATCGACTCAGGTATCCATATAGATCATATTGGGTCGCCAAATCACCTGACTAACTAAAGTTAGGTCAAGTTTGGTCGGGTCAGGTCTCCGGATTGGGTCGGGTCACCGGATCAACTTGGGTCAACATATCGACTCGAGTCGCCAACCAGAACAACTCGGGTCACCAGATTGCCAGACCAACTCGGGTTGGGTCGGGTCAGGTCTTCAGATCGGGTCAGGTCACGGGATCATTTTGGGTCGCCAGCCAGATCAACTCGGGTCGCCACATCAACTCGACTCACCAACCAGGTCAGGTCGGGTCACCAGATCACCTGACCAACTCGGTCAGGTCGACGGATGAAGTCGGATCGCTGGATCAACTCAGGTCGCTAGCCAGATCAACTTGGGTCACCACACCAACTCAGGCCGCCAGCCAAATCAGCTCAGGTCGCGAGATCAACTCAGGTCAACAAATGTGACTTTTGACCCCACTCACAAGTGAGCTAGGCTAACTCATTCCAAGTCTCTCATGGAAAAGTCCATGACTTCCCATTCCTATACCTATGCTGACGAGTATGCCAACTCATCAATGAATTCGGCTCAGCATGCCAAGTTGTCAAGTCCCCCAACTTGAATTACTCCAGTCACATAAGTAATTTAGATCACCAGAACAACTCGGGTCACCGGATCGACTCAATTCGCCGGATTGACTTGGATCACCGGATCACTAGAGTCGGCAAAGTAACCCAGATCTCTAGGGTCATAACGGGATAGGTATTGTTTACGGATGTAACGACCTCTGAGATGAGCCCAACTCGTCAATCGGAGCCAGCTCGCCAATCTGATTGAGCTAGCCGATCTGAGCCAACTCACCGATTTGAGCTAGCAAGACACCTCTCAAGAATTGAGTTTGAGAACTTCTCCACTAATGAGTTGTCCTCAAGATGTGAACTTGCATCCAGATTAGGACTTGTGGCTTGCACGAGCCAATGTCATGAAGACCTCCTACGTACATGCAACCAATGCATCTCATAGTCCAACATAGTTCTGAACTAGCTCATTACGCCACCATCTCGCACATGTTCCAAGTCTCCCATGGAAAAGTCCCCAACTTCCCATTCCAATACCTAGTTGATTTCACCTCGGATCGAGTCCCCAACAAGATCCAATGCCACTCTGCACAAAGCAGTCCATGCTACTTCATGCAGCTCGAATGACACCTCGACTTGACTCTAAACCTTACCCAGGCCAAAACTATTAACAACTTGTCGCACAACCCCATGAATGCTCCTCGAATCAAGTCCCTGACATGACCCTACTCCTGAGTGCACCAAACAACTCCTTTGTTACACCTCGGATCGAGTCCCTTACATGTCAGTTCAAGTCAGTCGACGTGTTAGCTCTATTTCTAGTATGAGGTGATCTTGTCACATCAACACTACACCCATCCATTGTAAGTTAGCCATACCACCACAAAGTCATCCAACAGTCATTATGAAATGACCCCTATCACATCAAGCTGTGTTGGTTTGTTTCAAGTCGGCCCTATTGCCACGAAGGCATCCCAATGGTAACTAGTCAAATCGCATCAAATGATGTTCACCTCGATCTATGCCAATGCTGCCTATGATTGATTTGCTAGCTCTCTACGGATATTTTTGGATATGCCATTTGATACCTGAATGCTATGCATGGGTTCGTGCATAGACGATTCGAGCTGAGCTTAAGGATGTTGAGTTCTCAAGTGAATATGAATAGGCGAGTTGTTCTATGGAGTAGAACTCAGGAATGCATGATGGATTGAGCTCATCTCGCGGATCCGAGCCAGCTCGTTGATCCGATCCAGCTTGTCGATCTGAGCCAGCTCGACGATCCGAGCCAGCTCGTCAAGTTGAGCCTTTTACGAGATTTAAATTTTTTGCGACCTATCGACGTCGGCAAGCATTTGTATGGGGGAGAAAGACTCGGACTAATAACTTATCCTCGTAGGGGAGGTGTTGTTGGTGGATGTGAGGATTTTTGAGATGAGACCCAAGCTGGAACAAATTCTAGTGCGCATTGTGATTAGAGCTAAGCTAAAGGATATTGAGTTCTCAAAGGAATACAAATAGGCAAGTTGTTTTATGGAGTAGAACACGGGAATGCATGATGGATCCGATCCGATTTGAGCCGAGCCGGCTCGGCGATCCGAGCCAGCCAGCTTGGAAAACCGAGCCGGCTCGCTCGGCAAACCGTGCCAGCTCGCCGATTCGAGTCAGCTCGCTCGGTGATCCGAGCCAGCTCGCTTGGCGATCCGAGCCTTTTACGAGATTTTAAGTTTTTGTGACTTATCGGCGTCGGCAAGCATTTCTACGTGGGAGCAAGACTCGGACTAATAACTTATATAGGGGAGGTGTTGTTGGTGGATGTAAGGATCTTTGAGATGAGACTCGAGATGGAATGGATTCTAGTGCCCATTGTGATTCGAGCTGAGCTAAAGGATGTTGAGTTCTCAAGTGAATACAAATAGGTGAGTTGTTCTATGGAGTAGAACACGGGAATGCATGATGGATTGAGCTCAGCTCGTCGATCCGAGCCAGCTCACGGATTCGAGCTAGCTTGTCGAGCTGAGTCTTTTACGAGATTTAAAGTTTTCGTGACCTATCCGTGTCGGCGAGCATTTCTACGGGGGAGCAAGACTTGGACTAATAACTTATATAGGGGAGGTGGTGTTGGTGGATGGAAGGATCTTTGAGATGAGACCCGAGCTGGAACGGATTCTAGTGCGCGTTGTGATTCGAGTTGAGCTAAAGGATGTTGAATTCTCAAGTGATTACAAATAGGCGAGTTATTCCATGGAGTAGAACACGGGAATGCATGATGGATTGAGCTCAACTCGGCGATCCGAGCCAGCTCGGCGATCCGAGCCAGCTCGGCGATCCGAGCCAGCTCGGCGATCCGAGCCAGCTCGGCGATCCGAGCCAGCTCGGCGATCCGAGCCAGCCCGTCGAGCTGAGTCTTTTACAAGATTTAAATTTTTTGTGACCTTTCGGCGTTGGCGAGCATTTCTACGGGGGAGTAAGACTCGGACTAATAACTTATATAGGGGAGGTGTTGTTGGTGAATGTAAGGATCACTGAGATGAGACCCGAGCTGGAACGGATTCTAGTGCGCGTTATGATTCGAGCTGAGCTAAAGGATGTTCAGTTCTCAAGTGAATACAAAGAGGTGACTCATTCTATGGAGTAGAACATGGGAATGCATGATGGAATGAGCTCAGATCGCCGATCCGAGCTAGCTCGTCGATCCGAGCCACGGGTATGTACGATCCGAGCCAGCCCGTCGAGCTGAGTCATTTATGAGATTTAAATTTTTTGTGACCTTTCGGCGTTGGCGAGCATTTCTACGGGGGAGCAAGACTCGGACTAATAACTTATATAGGGGAGGTGTTGTTGGTGAATGTAAGAATCATTGAGATGAGATCCGAGCTGGAACGGATTCTAGTACGCGTTGTGATTCGAGCTGAGCTAAAGGATGTTCAGTTCTCAAGTGAATACAAAGAGGTGAGTCATTCTATGGAGTAGAACATGGGAATGCATGATGGAATGATCTCAGATCGTCGATCCGAGCTATCTCGTCGATCCGAGCCAGCTCGCTGATCCGAGCCATGGGTATGTAGGTAGTTTTCATGAGATCGGCTCGCCCGGCCCACAAGTCAAACATCGATTCTCTTATTAAGGGTGAGCCCTTGTCTAGCGTTTGGGTCGCTCGGTACAAGCTGTTCGATTTGTAATGTGTGCAAAGCTTTTGGGTTG
>BSBK01012561.1:0-97500 GCA_027943335.1 Chamaecyparis obtusa
TATAATCTAATAATATATAATCATACGAAGGATGGAGATATGGGAGGGAGAAAGGGGAGGGAAAAGTGAAAAATCAAAATTTTGTTGGCCTTTTCGGGTACCCGATTAGGCTCGGTATTGCTTTGTGCACAAAACCTACATGGTCAACTATTGAAACGACCATGTAGCTAACAACTTTTTTTCACCCAAATTTGATGAAATGAAAAGGGTATCTTAAGGAGATTATCAACTTTCTATCGATATAATAGCTGTTAAACTTTGAATTCAGTAAGTAATTATTAGTTATTTTCTAATTAAGTACCTCTAAAGTGCTGATTTATATACTAATTAAAAAATGACTATAACCTTCAGACGGCATAAAATTTTTGAAATCCAAAAAAATGCGTCACATTCTATGCTTTGCCTACTATAAGGAAAAAAAATTTTCTTTTGAAATTTGTAAAGTTTTGAATGAGTTAAGGTGGTCAGACATGGGATTTTTTTATTCTAAAAACGTTGTAACAGAAATTCATAATTAATTATGTTTTTGGAATAAAATTACAAAAAAATATGCGTCACATCTGGGCATGAGTCTACTACTTATATATAAAATCTTATAATAAAATATTATCATTTGATTATAATTAAGGTGGTCAGACATACACCTACTTCTATTTTTTTTCAGAAATTTTTATACTGCTGCATTGAAATCTATACTTTTCACCAATCATACTAACTTTTTTTCAAAAAAGGCCTAGTATTTAGAAACTACATTCAATTTTCTACAGAGTCTATTCTTATAACTTTTTGATATTAGGTTGATAGCTAGTTGAAATTTTCATGTCAAGTTGACTAACCTTGCTTTGCTGATTTTTCATTGCCACTTAAGGGCATAGTTTGGCCCCTCATGATCTTGCACATACCCATGAACGCATTTTAAAATTGTCTAAGTACAACAGTGTTTTCCAGTTTAATCAAAGACACTTTTGATTAGCGATGTTCACAGAAGAATATTCAGTGCATGAAAAATTGAACATGGATCATTCTATGTATATCAAGACACATATGAGAGTGCAAGTTTGTACAACATGTACAGAAGAAGATATTAATGTTTTACAGAGACAGTGTTGAGTCAACCTGAATAGAGCAAAAGACACTGTTTGATTATATTGAGTTAAGGGATTATTTTTTTTTATCAAAATAATGACTTAACTATATAGGGATAACATCCTGGATGTTAACCCTAAGGCATCACATAATGATTTTCTATTTAGAGAAGAGTATAAAGTATTGTAAGCCGACATGAAGTTATTTTGTAATAACTTGTATATATGTAAGAACAATGTAATGCAAAATATATACTGAATATGAAAAAGATATAGCAACTGTAATATGATGCAAAAGTGTATGTTGTAAGAAGAAAGGAAGAAAGTACTGTATATCAAAGCGAAGAGCCTACAAAGCTAAATCAGAATAAGAAGCTATTCGAAAAAAGTAAAAAGGTTTTTGTATTTTACCTTTGTATCTGAAGCTATCTTTGTATATTTCATGTTTGGGCAGTGTGCTCATCTTGCAAAAATTATGTTTTGTAATAGCAACTCCTAGTAGGGTTGAGGCTTCTAACAAGGCCTAGAGTCCTTTAACCAAGAAAAATACACTATTTGAATGTAACAAACTCCTAACAGGGTCAAAATCCTTAACCAAATACTTTTGATTAGTGGATCAGTTGTGGGATCATCCCCACTAGGGTTTTTCCTTGGCTAGGGTTTCCTCGAGAACAAACATGGTGTTATGAGTTCATTTTTTTAATTTCTGTACTTATTATTCAGTTTACTTAGTTTAGTTTCTTATGAAAGCTTCAAGTTAATTTCTTATATCCATAATTGGGCAAAAGTAAAAGTTTGTGAAATACTGATTCACCCCCTCCCTCAGTATTTTCTATTTCTAACACTATTACACTCCCCCTTCATAAAAAATAATGTCACTTGACACAATAATATTTTTAGCGAGAGGATTATTAAATCTATGTACTTTACTCTCTTCACTATAACCAACCAAAATGCATGATTCAAATTTTGCTTCTAACTTTTGTCTATTTTGATAAGGTGCATGGCATAATCTAAACAAACAAACACTTTAAAATGATTAGCATTGGTTATTTTATCATACCATGCTACATATGGATTCATCTTGTCAAGTTGAATTTTAGGAATCCTATTCAAAATATACATATCTATCTAAATTGCATCTCCCCAATAATAATTTTCTCAAAACCTTGGTTTGTAACATGCTCCTTGTCATTTGTACCATAGTATGGTTCTTCTTTTAGGGACTCTATTCTGTTGTGAGGTGTATGTGATGGTCACTTTCCTTTTGATTCTATGCATCTCACAATAATTATAAAAAATTATTGAACACTAATCTCTTCCATGACCTGTCCTTAAACATTTAGATTTTGCATCTTTTTTTCATCTCTATATTATAGGCTTTAAACCTCTCAAATATATAAGAGATTTTGTAGACACTAAAAAATGGTCAACATCGATGTGCCGCCTTTTTTAAGATGTCTTCAATGTCTAATTTTCATGCTAACTTACCAATATTCCTCCTTGATTTTTCCTCATTTTTGACCTAATCAATCATTTTTTAAATCAATAAAGTCATTATCAAGATTATCAAAGCCTTTAAAATCATCAAAATCGATCCTTTGCCTCATCAAAATCATCAATTTGATCAAATCAATCAATTTTTCTTCTTTAGGGGTAAATAACCCATAATTTATCCCTAAGTATTAGCTTTTATAAATAAATATTTTTATTTATCCCCTTTCCCCTAACTTTCATTATTTATTTAATTTGACATTAATTAATTGGGTAATTATTGATTTGTAGAATTTTCATAATTCCTAAATCCTAATTTTCATTTTGTGGGAATAAATGAATTTTAAACTTCAATAATTCCTCCTTTTGCCAAATGTGATTTTATCCATTAATTTGTACTTCGCTCACTTCTCTAGCATCTTCTTCCTCTTTTCTAGCCTCCACTTCCTCATTTTAAGCCTTCGCCACCCCTTTTCCTTTTGGCATAAATTGTCATAGTTTATGACAATTTTCCTTTTTTTCTGTTTTGTTAAAATTTTTCATAGTTTATGACATTTTACTTTTTCTTTTTGTCATAATTGTCATAGTTTATGATATTTTTTCTTTTTTTCATATTTGTCATAGTTTATGACAAATCTCCACTTTTTAACTCACTAATTTCTAATTGTGCATTCAAATTGTCATAAATTGTCATCCTTAATAAAAAATTCCTCTTTGAAATTTTATAATTGCCATAATCTATGACAATTACCCTTTTGCACACTCAATTTCTAAATTTGCGATTTCTCTTGCAAATTCTATAAATTGAGCCTCATTTGCTCTAATTTGGCTAACTAGGCTCCTAGTATTCTCATGCTATCATTTTTCTTTCAAGCATTGCATGCATATTTTGTCAAGATCAAGAGTTACATCAATGAACTTGAATGGAGAAGAAAATAAAATATATGAGCTGCATTTGAAGGGGGTTTTATGTTAATTTTGCATATATTTTTAAATCCTTGTTTCAAATGGCTTTTATGGTAGATTAGATTGGTTCGCATATTTTGTTTATGAGATTTGTGGTTATCTAATTTATGCTTTCTAAACCTTTTTCTAGTCTTACATTTGGTGAACCCGATGTTAACATGAAAAATCTGATTTGGTTTGGTATTTTTTGATGTGTTTTGCAGGTAAAAGATCAAGAATTGTGAACTTGGGAGTCTAACTTGTGATATTTGCATGATTTGTTATTTTTGGCATACAAAAAATTAGAGTTTTTAATTGGGGATTTAAAATGAATAACAAATTTTACATAGCCTAAATAGGAGGATAAATGAACAACAAATTGTATCTATCCTAATTAGGAAGAAATGAACAACAAATTGCACATAGCCTAATAAGTGGGTAAATGAACTACAAATTACATATAGTCTAATTAGGTGGATCAAAGAAATCTACAATTTTCACCTAATTTTAATTAGGAAGGGAAAGAATAACAAATTGTTCCATTTTAATCAAATTTCCTTTCTTAATAGGTCAATGAATAATAATTATCATGTAATTTTATTTAGAAAAGAAAAGAGCTATAAATTATAGTTTTTATCACATTTCCTTTCTAATTGAAAAATGAAGGCCTTTATTTTAAGTGTTTGGCATGATTTCTTATTTGTAATCCCAAAGAATTGGATGAACATATCCTCTCCCTCTGCCTTCACGTATCTTGGGTGAAGAGAAATTCATATAATTATTTGATAGATGCCTGCCTTGGACCAAGGCATTCACTTTGAATGTGTCAAGGGATGACCTCAATCGGTAACAGGCCAAATCTAGGTCTCCATTCAAACTTCTATATAAATGTGTGATTGTGATTAATAATCTAATCGATAGTGTGGATGGGTGATAGCTCTCCTCCATTACCATTTTGGTTCATAAAACCTTGGTTCTCAAGGTTGGAAGACCTCATGCAGGATTTTATCATGTCACCCATTGAACTGGATGTCTCATACTAAACAATTTTTTGTAGTTTCCTAAAACTTTCTATTCATTGACGCAAGGGGTCACCATGCTCGTGAAGACATCCCACACTTTTCATGGATCATAGTAGAGATAGAGGTGCCTTGGGAAGTGATTCCCATTGAAATTTGAAGCTTGGTGTGCCTGATAAGTGAGTGCACTATAAGGGGGAGCTTGGGCCTCCAATCTTCTAGGTTGTCCACCTTGAGTTACTGAGTAGGCATGAATAAACTTTGTTCAAGTGGGAATTCAATGGATATTGTCATTCAAGCCTAGGTTGTGGTGTGTTTTTTTAAATTTAATAGCCATTCTACCTAATGTATCTTGTGTCGGTGCTCAAACATTACAAGAACTCTAAAAAATACCTTCAAAATATCCCAAACATTTCAAAACATTGTAAAATTTTCAAAACACCTTCAAAACATTCCAAACATTTTAAAACCTTGCAAAACATTTCAAATTTTTTTTAAACAATTAATTTGGTCACAAACACTTTGTCTTGAAACCTTGTGATCAATGGACTTTAAGAACACTTATTTTTTAACCTTGTTGCGTGTATAGGACTCCTTACTTTGCATTTTCATACTATATTCCTTGTGTAATTTGCATTATCACCCTTGCATTTGCAACTTTTGATCCCCATCATAGTCCTCATTTTAGTCCTATTACATTTTTTATTTATAACCTTTAAAAGGTTTTGCAAAATCCCACAAAAATACAAATATTAGACTCTCTCCTTATATTGTTGAAAACAATATCTTGAATTTAGCCCTATAATCCCTCTTATCAAAATTTTCCTTTTCCCCTTTTGTCAAACTCCATCTTTGTTGGATTTGACCCAATCCCTTTTTATCCAAAAATATTTTTCCTTTCAAGATCCTTTCAAGTCAAGATCCCTATTCAATTTCGTAAAGTTATACCCTTAGATTTGTGTGTTCCAAATATTTTGTCAAAGTCCAAAATCCATAAAACATAGTTTTCATACTTTACATTTTCCAAAATTCAAATCCTAAGTTGCATAACCCAAGCTTTCAAAACCTTTCGAATCAAAGTTCAAGTTGCATTTTTATATCATTTCAAAATCCTTTCAAAACCCTAAGGACATTTGCATAGCTCTTGAACATTCACATCATTTCAAAATCATTTGGATACCTTAAGTTTCATTCTCATTCCAAAGTCTCCTAAATATCCAAAACAATGTTTCTTCTTACATGTAACCTTCATATCGCTAGGTGTATTAAGTCATCATGCCAATTGTGAAAAGGAAAAAAATATCTTACCAAGTCATGTATATTTCAAATGAGAACATACAAATATATTGATCCTAGACAAGGTATACCTTTTCAAACACAAGGTTTTTACCCAAGCATCATGTACCCTTCAAGATAAGAGACCCAAGCACCTGATGACATAATCATCATGTACCATCAAGACAAGAGACCCAAGAAAAATATGATTCACTATCCATTTCATTATCGCAAACACCTTCTAATCCAAGATAAATGACATTATCACATGATCAACCACATCAATCAAGCATACACACTTGACTAAAAATTTCATAGACAAGTTGTAGGAAGAAATTAAGCTTGTGGAACAAAAAGTCAAAAATGATGAAAATAATAGAAAAGATATGGCCAAACTATGTAAATGACCGAAAGAAAGGCTTGGTGAGATAAATATTAAAGCTCTCATTAAAATATAGCAAATACCAAAAAAAAATTCATAAATACGTGAAGCAACTACAAACTTCAGGCAAGCACAATCCAATGGCGTTCAAGAGAAAACTTTTATCAATTAATTTCCAAATCATGCTCAATTGAATCAAATTTTAAATTAATTTCCATGGAATCAAAGCTCAAATAAACCATTCAAACAAGTTCCAAATCAAACCTTTCAACCAAAGTGTTGCATAGGTCAATTTGGGCCACCACCTAATAATGAACCAGTCTTCATTTCAATGAAACCACATTTTCATCAAGCAATTTCACAACCTCTTGTGCCCATCATATTACAATCAAGTGAACCAATTCCAAGGTCAAAAAATTATTTTCCTTTAAGAATATTGCATGTTGAATAAAATCCTTTTATGTCCTCAAATTCACCAGCAAGGTTTTCCCAAATCAACGCAAATTCAAATATGTCATATTTTGGATATGAATCGAGCATGATCAATGGCCAACCTTTTGTGGGACATGTTCCATCAAAAAATTATTCACAAATTGAAAACATTAATGTGGTCTTATCAAGAAGATCAACCAAGAAGAAAAAGTTCAAATCTAACATTTTAACGTATTTGTTTCAGATATTGGATTGTATATGTGAAAATACTAATCTACCCATGTCTAGCAATGAATCATTTGAAAACAATCACATGGATGACATACCTATTTCATGTCAAGAAACTTCCATGTCCCCTTCCATCTCTTCATCCCCTAAACCTTAATGAGAGAAATATCCTTCATCTCCATCAAGTCACACTTCCAATGATTAAACCTTCCATAGCCCTAGAAAAAAATTGAGATAATCTATTTTTTGATACAATTCACTTCCATGCTTTGAGAATGCTAGATCCAATACCACAATGTCGGCCTTCTCTACACAATCCTTTTCAAGAGAGTCTTATTCAAAATCCATATCCTTCATGTCCAAACATTGATCCCTTTCCAGATCTTCCCATACATGTCCCAATTCATACCCCATGTCAAGAGGATGATTCAAAGAAAGAAGAAACAAATCCTGAAATAAATCAAGATCAAGATTCCAATGATGACCAATCCTCTCCAATTTTTGAACAAGATCCTATTTCCCTTGATCCTTATGATGATCCTATTGTCCTTAATTTTCCTATCGAATATTATTCCCCTCCATCTCAAAAGAAAAATGACCTTCCAATTCTGCTTGATCTTCCACTCCCTAAGAAAGATCTTGTTCTCCCTTCCATTATTTCCAATGATCCCATTCCAAGTCAAGATAAAAGTATTCCCTCACCTCCAGATACTCCACAAGTTTCCATCATCCCTTTGGAACCTCCTCAAGATCCCTCCATCCTTTCATCTCCATTTCATAGTCCTCCAAATCCTCCACAAGATCCTATCCTACTAGATGATCCTATCACTATTCCTATTCTATTGCAACATCCCATTATTTCTCCTAACCCCCTCATGATTAAGACACATTTGTGCAACTTTTTCATACATTTAAAATGAATTCCTTCATTATAATTTATTCCAATCCACATTATGATCTTATTTTTTCTTTCATATCATGTCCACCTCAAAATGGACTCATGTCTACCAGCAAGTATCCTATTAGTCAAAGCAAGCATTATCAAGTTAAAGGGTTTAGCATTCAAGAAGAAAGTATATTAGAACCCTTTCATAAAAACTAAAAGTCTAAAGATCATGGCCTTAGTCTAAAATATCACGCTCATGGTGTTGGTATCCCTTCAAAATCCAAATCCAAACATATACCTCCCCCTTCACCACTTCTATCCATTTTAGGTACATATATTCCTCCATCAACTAGTTCAAAATCCACTTACCATTTCACACATGAAATTCATAAAAGGAACACATCTTTGATAACCTTCCATCCATCCAAAATGCATTCATACAATTCCTATCCATCCATGAATCCTATTCCTTTTCCCAGCAATTTTGATGCCAATAATAAAGTCCATGAGTTGAGAAATCCACATGCATTCAAGGATCAATATGTGTAGTCTAATCGACATATGAATACAAAGAAAGATATAATCCAAAAAGAAAAAGGATATGTCAAAAAGGCCACAAAGGCCTTTTAAACAATAAGAAAAATCAAAAGCAATATGGGTACCTATATATCTTTTACAAGCAATGCAATATAAGGACCCACAAAAAAGTGAAAAGGAAAAATGCATGTGGATTTACAAGAATCTTCTTGAAGAACAATGTCCTCATGAAAAATTAAAGTTGGCATCCAAAGTTGTTATCCCACCATCTAAATTCCTTACACCCTCAAAATCCATTTTTGGTCCATTTGTCCCGAAATCCATATCCATTCCTCCATCAAATCCAAAATATTTTTTTCCTCCATCACTCCATCACCCCTAAAGATGTGTGCCAATGTTATTCTTTCCTCCCTTTCCATCCACTCAAAATCAAACCTTCCTTCACTCCCTCCATTATCTTACACCTATCTTCCATGTTTTCATCCAACCTACCTGATCCTTTGCATAATCATTATCCTATCTTATCCAACTATCCATTTCATATCCCTTTGTCATCACCCTACCAATGTCTTTGAGCATACTATCATAGTCATGGCCTATTATTATATGTCCTTTAAAAATTACCATCCAAAGTAATAGGCACTTGAGTACTTCTTCCATGTCATGTCATGCATCCATTGTCTTATAAAAAATGTGAAAAAATACAAAAAAAAATGAAAAAGTAAGAAAAGAGAAACAAGAAGAAAAAAATAGCGGCCTTTGTGAAAACCTAGAAAACAAGCATCTTAGTGATGCAAAATAATAAAATAAAGAGAAATACATTTATTCAATAGTGGAAACCTAGTAAACAAGCACTTTAGGAAATTACCATGATGAAAACCTAGCAAACAGGTGTCATGTGTAATTCTTTGAACTTCTCACATTCTATAATTGGGGGAAGATTTTATCGATATTTACATATCTTATTATACCTCTATCATTTCCTCTGCTATCCCTATCATCTCCTCCACTATCCTATTGCTCTTCATATTCCTTATCCTATCAACATTCATATCCCGTTTTCCCAACTTTGATCTTAACAAGGCTACAGATCTTCCTAGAAGCATTCAATGTCCTATCTTATTTACATTATCCCAATCCTTTTGATCCATACTGTCTATCTTATTGCAACCTTCAGTCCATATCCCTTTCCTTTTTCTACATAAATATTTCTTGTGTTATTCATATCCTATCATTATACTATCCCAATCCCTATCTTGGTCTTGATATAAAATAAGGACATAAAAATGTAAAAAATTCTTCAAAAATCTCTTAACATGTCTAGTCCTATGCATCACTCACCATCCAATGCACTGTTACATTATCCTATCATTTCCATGTCTATTCCCCTAGCTTTGCAAAAATGCATATTATCCCATTCTATGGATAGTCCTTGGCAACCCAAATAGAGCTTCAATGACATATCAAACAACTATTTGGCCTTCATCCACATACTTGTCCATTTGTCCATTCATAATGTCTTTCCTTGCTAGACACTGGGGGCAATTCAAATATTCTTGCTCATGTAAACATTAATGTCATGAAAAAATATTTAAAAAAATCAAATATGATCCTAAAATAATTCATAAAAATCAAATATGAAGCTAAAAAAATCATTAAAAAGCATAAAAAGTCTTGAAATTTTTTTTAAAATCAAATAATGTCTTGAAAAAATCCTAAAAATTGCATAATCTTTTGAAAAAAGCACAAAAAATATAATAATCAAATCCTACGAATTCTGCCTATGGTAAAATCAAATCCCATCCTGTTGGCTTATCTCCAACCAAACATCTTAGCAAATTTCCCAAACTCCTATTCACCACCTCAGTTTGTCCATCAGTCTGTGGATGATGTGATGAACTGAACTTCAAATCTATCTTCAACTTCTTCCACAATGTACAACAGAAATATCCAACAAACTTAGTGTCTCTATCTGAAACTATGGTCTTTGACAAACCATGTAGTCTCACTACTTCTCTGAAAAACAATTCTGCTATATGAACAACATCATTAGTCTTCTTGCAGGGAATGAAATTTGCCATCTTCAAAAATTTGTCAACTACTACAAAAATTGAATCATGTCCCCATTGTGTCCTTGGTAAACCAAGAACAAAGTCCATACTGATACCCTCCCAAGGCTTCTCTGGTACAAGTAATGGCTGATACAACCCTGTATTCTGCTTCACTTCTTTTGCCATCTGACATACTCTGCAACTCTGTACAACTTCTTGACATCTTGCTGCAACTATGGCTAATAATAACTTTTACTAACCAAAGCAAGGGTTTTATCTTGACCAAAATGTCCAGCCAATCCTCTGCTATGCTTCTCCTTGATGAGATTCTCCCTCATAGAACTTCGTGGAATGCACAACTGACTCCATCTAAATAGCATATCATCTTGGATGATAAAATCCAACCATTTCATCCTGTCTAGAGTAATAGGTTCTTTACAAGCTTTCCAAGCTTCACCAAAATCAGGATCCTCTGGATACAAATTCTTGAGTTCCTTGAACCCAACCACCTCAATCTGCATCTCTGTTAGCAATAGTTGCCTTCTGCTAAGCACATCTACAACCCTGTTAGACTTTCCACTTCTATGTTTCAAAACAAATGTATAACTCTAAAAAAACTCAACCCATTTCAAATGCCTTTGATTCAACTTTCCTTGACTATTCAATTATTGCAAAGCTTGATGATTAGTATACAAAACAAACTCCTTAGGAAGCAAATAGTGTCTCCACTTCTTCAATGCCTGAACTATAGCATAAAATTCTTGATCATAAATAAAATATTTTCTCTTGGCATCATTTAACTTCTCCCTGAAATAAGCAATAGGTTTACCTTCTTGGCTCATAACAACTCCTATTGCAGTACCACTAGCATCACAGTCTACTTGAAACACCTTATTAAAATATGGAAGTGCTAAAATAGGTTGTTCTGTAACTTTTTGTTTCAACAATTGAAAACTCTTTTCTGCCCCATTAGTCCACTTAAACTCTTTTTTGTCCCCTCTCATTGTTTCAGTCAAGGGACCACAAATACTGCTAAATTTTTTTGATAAACTTTCTATAAAAACTAGCTAGACCATGAAAAGATCTTACCTCGGTAGCACTCCTTGGAGTAGGCAATTCAAGGATAGCTTGTACCTTCTCTGGGTCCATTTTTAGACCTTTCGTTGAAACTACAAATCCCAAATACACTAACTCTTTCTTCACAAAACTGCACTTCTTCAAATTAAGCAACAATTTCTCATCTCTCAGCTTCTCAAACACCATACAAATATGTATCATATGCTCTTCCAATGTCTTACTAAAGATCAAAATATCATCTAGGTACACAATGACTTACCCAAAAATTCTTTCAGAACCTCATTCATGAGTCGCATGAAAGTGCTCGGTGCATTGGTTAGCCCAAAAGGCATGACTAACCACTCATACAATCCTTCCCTTGTCTTGAAGGATGTCTTCCATTCATCTCCTTCTCTGATCTGAATCTGGTGATATCCACTCTTCAAATCTATCTTTGAGAAATACACAGCTCCACTCAAACAATCCATAATATCATCCATTCGTGGCAATGAAAACTTATACTTGATTGTGATCTTGTTTATTGCTCTAGAATCTGTACACATCCTCCATTCTTCTTTGGTGCTAATACCGCTAGTACAGCACAGGGACTCAGACTCTCTCGAATCAACCCCTTCTACAATAACTCATGTACTTGTCTGTTCAAATCTTCACTTTCTGCTGGTGTCATTTTGTGTGCTGCCTTGTTTGGAAAATAGGCTCCTAGAATCAAATCCATCTAATGACTGATCTTCCTTACCGGTGGTAATCCATCAAGTACATTATCAGATACAATATCCTGAAACTGATTCAACAAATCTTCAACCTCTACAGGTACATCCTCTACTTCTTCTTTACCAACTTTTGGAATTAAAGAAAAACACACATGCTCATGCCTCATACCATCTAGGAATTTTCTTCCATCAACAAATGTTATTCTTGCATTACCACATACCTTTTCTTCGGTCTCCTTCAATGGCTTTAGCTTATGTCGCACTCCATCCTTTGTCAGGGAATAGGTATTCACATGACCATCGTGTACAACACATCTGTCAAACTGCCATGGTCTACCCAACAACATATGACATGCATCCATAGATATGATATCACATGGTACCTCATCTTGGTACTCGTCGATCTTGAACTTTACCAGGCACTGTTCATTGACCATGACCTTTTGGTCATCCTACACCTAGGCAATCTAATATGGATGTGGGTGTTTCTATCTCTTGAGCTTCAACTTTGTCACCATCTCTTTTGACACCAAATTATCAGTGCTTCCACTATGGATAATCACATCACAACATTTACCCTCACACTTCCATCTAGTGCGAAACAGGCTCCTCCTTTGTTCAGGTTCATTCTCACCACTCAGTAGGACTCTTCTGTTAATCAACATTTCTCCTCTTTCAGCATCTTTTGAATTTGATGATCTGACATCTTCATCTACATGTACAACTCTGACCTGGCTTTCATTCCTCCTATCTGTCCTAACTTGCTATTGAGGACATTCAAATGCCCTATGACCTTCTTCTCCACAGTGAAAACATGTTCCATGGAAGCCTCTTCTTCCTGAACCTTGTCCTCTTCCTCTTCCTCTCTGATCTCTATTATTCTGATCTTGGAAATGATTGGAATTGTTTCCTCTCTGATTTTGACTGCTACTGGCCTCATCCTTCTTTTTTGAATCTTCATTTTAGCCTCCATCTGACCGTCCACCAGATCATCCACCACAACCTCTTCCATTTTGTCTACTCTCAAACTTCTTGTTCAGCTTTTCCTCCACTTTTAGGGCAAACTGGTATGCCTCTTCAATACTGTTCATTCGAACCAGATTCAGCTCCTCCTGAATGCTGGGCCTCAACCCATTAAGGTAACGAGCAACTTTCTCCTTATTAGCTTCCACATGGCCTGTTCTGATGAGGATTTGATAGAACTCTATATACTCCTGAACAGATCATCACGCTTGCTTCAAACTGTGCATTTTCTTTAGTAGGTCAAGCTCATAATCAATGGGGATGAACTGTTGCTTCAATTTATCCACCATCTGATCCCATCTTGTGATTTTATCTTTCCCTCTTCTATTTCACTCCAATTGAATCTCTTGCCACCAGATCTTTCCATGACCTTTCAGTCTGGCCTTCACGAATTTGACCCTATCAGGATCCTCAATATCTTCATACTCAAAATATACTTCACATTCATTGATCCAGTCGATCAATTCTTCTGGGTTAAGATTTCTTAAAAATGCAGGAACCTCAATCTTAGGTCTTTTTCTGATCTTGGAAATGGCTCAAAAACGTCTTTCTTCCTCCTAGTTCACAACTTTGACTTCTCCTTCTTGATCTTCTTCTTCGGCTTCATCCTCTCTTTCATCTCTGACATTAAGATTCATTCCTCTATGAATCTCCTCTTACAATGCTCGCACTTGTCTCTAGAGCGCTCTAACCTCAGGTGTTACAACATCAGCTCTTCTGCCACGTTCCCTTCGTGGAGACATTTTCGCGATGCATGTTGAAACCCTAACCACAGTCTTGGTGTAAACTACCTCACAGTCGGTGATCTATTTACACACTCAAGAACTCCTGCTATGATACCACTTGATGAAGGGTTCTCCCCTTAATACCACAAACTTATAACATAAACAAAGAAACAACAACAACAATATGCAAGAACGAAAAATTGGCTTCTTATTATCTCCACAAATGTGGAATTACAAACTTTCAGAATTACAATATGCAAAGCCACATGGGCATTCCCTTACAATATTTTGTACCCAAATCTACTACCCAGAACTGCCCTAGACAACACTACGGGCCTTCTTTATATAGGCACTTTCCACCGCCTGAGAATGTTCCAAAAATTTATCCCTAAGGGCCGACCAAACTTAGAATTATATTTTTTTTCAATTTATTACAACAAAGTCGGCTCAAAATAACTTTTGAAACCCGAACAAAAATTTTGAAGAAAAATTATTTTTTGCCATTTCAGATGGCTCGACTTCCGGAGACTATAAGTCATCACCAATTGACCCGATTGACTATTATAACCCCATTTCAAAAATGCCACAAAGCGCTCTATAGGCTTAACTTGCGTAAGCGCTTGTCACCCAAATTTTTGACCTCATCCGGGGCCTCTAAAGCCTTCAAAACTGAGTTCAAAGTTTCTGTACCCTGCTGCCAATACCGAAAATCTTCAATACCTTCAAAACTAGACTTGATCTAGCCATGAAACTTTGCTGGTAGGCTGATATGACTGAGATGAACCTCCACATGTAAAATTAGAACATTCTGAGATCGTAAGACCAACTTACTAAAAATAGCAAGTTTCCATAAATAGCAGCTCTGGACAAGATAGCCCTTATTGAATACAAAAATAGAAATATTTTTGGGTGATGCAAGATTGCTCTTACACCCAAGATGCTCTTGCATCAACACTAAAAAATGGTCAACACCTATGTGCCCCCATTTTTTACATGTCTTCAATGTCTAATTTTCATCGATTATTTACTAATATTTCTCCTTGATGTTTCCTCACTTTTGACCTAGTCAATCATTTTTGAAATCAATGAATTCATTATCAAAATTATCATAGTGATCAAAATCATCAATTTGGTCAAATCAATTAATTTTTCTTCTTTAGGGGTAAATAACCCATAATTCATCCTTAACTCTTAGCTTTGATAAATAAATTACATTTATGTATCCCATTTTCCCTAAGTTTCAGAATTAATTAATTTGAAATTAATTAATTGGATAATTATTGATTTGTAGAATTTTCATAATTCCTAAATCCTAATTTTCATTTTGTGGGAATAAATGAATTTTTAAATTCAATGATTCTCTTTTTTTCCAAATTGGATTTTATCCTTTAATTTGTGCTTCACCCACTTTTCTACCTTCTTCTTCCTGTTTTATAGCCTCAACATCCTTTTTTTAAGCCTTTGGCATCCTTTTTCCTTTTTTCATAAATTGTCATAGTTTGTGACAAATTTTTTTTTTCCCTTTTGTTATAAATTGTCATAGTTTATTACATTTTCCTTTTTCTTTTTGTCATAATTGTCATAGTTTATGACAATTTTTTTTTTTTTTTTGGTCATATTTGTCATAGTTTATGACAAATTTCCTTTTTTAACTCACTATTTTCTAATTGAGCATTCAATTTGTCATAATTTTTTATAATTAATGAAAAATTTCCTATTTGAAAATTTCCAATTGCCATAATTTATGACAATTCCCCTTTTGCACACTCAATTGCTAAATTTGCAATTTCTCTTACAAATTCTACAAATTTAGCCTCATTTGCACTAATTTGGCTAACTAGGCTCCTACTATTCTCATGCTATCATTTTTATTTCAATCATTTTGTGGATCTTTTGACAAGATCAAGAGCTACATCAATGAACTTCAATAGAGAAGAAAAGAGAATATAAGAGCTACATTTGAAGCAGGTTTTTTTGTTTTTTTTGCATATAGTTTTGAATCCTTGTTTGAAATGGATTTTTATGGTAGATTAGATTGGTTTTCATTTTTTTTTATGAGATTTGTGGTATCTCATTTATACTTTCTATACCTTTTTCTAGTCTTAGAGATTCATTCTTTTTCTTCAAAAAATAAACCCAACACATTTGTGAGTAATGATCAATAAAACTGATAAAATATGATGACTCACCCAAACTCTTTTTTTTACATAGGACCACATATATTTTAATGAATAAGTTGAAGTGAGTGATGGGCCCTCCATCATTTTATTTTGGAAATGTCTCCCTTGCATGCTTTGCTTTTGTAAATCATTCACAAATTTCTATATGGTATTCAACTTTAGGCAACCCAAAAAACAAATATTATGATGTAAGAACCTTCAAGCTATTAAAATTTAAATGTCCATACATTAGGTGTCACAACCACCTTTTTATCCTCATAATCCATATTAACAATATGATTTGTATTCTCGACAAAATTCAAGGGGATCATCTTATTCCTTGTCATAGGAACAAATGTCACCACCCTATTTCCTTGTTTCTTATTATCAAATACCACTCTCTAATTATTTTCACATAGTTCTCCAATACTTAACAAGTTATGCTTCAACTTTGGGTTATAGAAAATATCTTTAACACCTTTCATACCTTCCTTTGTATGGACATCAATGGCTCCTTTTTTATGAAACCTCTAATGTGTTGTCATTGCCAATCATAATATTTGATTTGAAACCATCATCAATTTTATAAAACAAATATTTATAACTAGGCATATGGTTAGAACACCCTATAACCAAATACCAAAAATCATTAGTTCATCATATTTAGATTTTCCAAAAGACAAAAATAAACTAGTTGAGGAAGGCTCTTAATATTGTTGAGCATAATTGGCATTCTTGTTGTTATTACCTTATTTCAATCTGCATTTTTTCTCAAAATTTACATATTGAGTACAATCATATCACCAAATGTTCCTTTTATAATTTATATTTCTCTTCCTTGTCCTCCATAACCATATCTTCTTCCTTTGTTTAATCTTGAAGAGTTTTGATTATGATTCTGATACTAATTTTGATTATGGTTCCGATTTTTTTTTCTTACCTCTTCCTTGAACTTTATTTCTTTTAGAGCTACTAGTCGCACCTTCATTCCTTGAAATTTGTAATTGAAAAGAGAAATCCTTCTCATTGATATCTATAGATGAATATATTAATATATCCACATGTGGCATGAGAAACCCAACAAGATGATCATTCTCAAGAGTGGACAACTTTTTTCTCTTCAATGATGATTTCTACATTGTTCCATTTATGTGTTAAAAATATCAATACATTTTTTAAGACAACTTCTTGGTCTGGATATTGTCACCCAAAGTGTTCATTTTATTAACCACATCTTTTACCCTTACAAAATAATCTCCCACATTCTCAGTTTCCTATATTTTCAAATTTTCAAATTCCCTTTTAAAGTTTTTTAGCTTGACATTCTTGATTTGATCATTAACCTTGTACAAACATATTTTATAGTCTTCTAGGCATCCTTAGTTGTCTTTGCATTTGCAATTATTGGAAACAAATTCTTATCGAGAGCCATCTAAATGTGAAAAAGGGCCATTTCATTTTTCCTCTTAGCTTCCTTCTTAATCCTCTTATCATTAGCTTGAAGATTATCCAAATAACCAAGCTCCTCATATCCTAATTTTACAATATCCCAAAAATCTCTATCAGTAAAAAAAGTCTTCATTGTTATTACCCAATATCCATAATCAGTCTCATTCAATTATCAAATTTACAAAGTATTCACCATGATGAAGCCTTAACACTCATATAGAATTGATACCAAAATTAAAATATCTAGCAACCCAGAAAGAAAGATAATATATAAATAGAAATTTAAAGAACATCAATTTTTTTTAAGAAAAGAAAAGTCTAGAATTTTATTGAAGTCTTACAAAATACATGATAGGTCAAACAAACAATACATAGGCTGCACATTTATTGAAATTATAGCTTTTAAAAAAACTACTAAAAAACTCTAAATATAGATAAAAGAATTCATTATTTAATAAATAAAACTTATCTAAAATCTCCAACCTTGCATAGGAGTAATGCTTTATTTTTTGCAATAAAAACTACTATAGATAAATAAAACTAAAAAAACTTCATCTTTACTTGAAAGCTTCAACCATATGCAAGATCATTATCTACGCTTGACTAATATTAATTTTTTAAATTATATTTAATTTGGGCCTTGTTACAAGACTAATGTGTGGAATAGTCTTTTAGATCAACACTAGCATCAAGATTTTTATTATCATATATTCCCCTTTCCCATGTGTTTATTATTGATGTGAATCTCATATTATTATTTTTTATTGTTCTTCTTCCTTTTATGCTACGGGGAGGTTATGGCTATCTTCTTTACTATCTTGATTTCTACATAAAAAAGTGTCAAGTTAATGAACATTAGATATATTGTATCCATCAATAAAATCCTTTTGAGTGGATTTTTACACTTTGTCAATTTACCACATTACTACTAATACTGATAGGTAGCTTTATTTTCCATGTATTCATTCTATTTAATGAACTTCTGGTTTCTGAGGATAGAAATAGACCTCTACGTTGATAGATGATTTTATACTCTAGTGTGGTATAAAATAAGTGAACCTTTCATTAGCATCACTTACCTTCTCTACTATTCCAAAAGTATAATTTAGCTTTACTCACCTACTACTATTTATCAGCGTTACTTGTTAGATATGTGTTCCTCTAACCCATATTTGTATGAGTTTCTATGCTAACAGTTTGTTGTTTGATCTATATCTTGCAAAGGATTGCAGTATCTCATTACAAGAATTACTAAGAAGAAAAATGAAGGAGCATGTCTCTGATAAACTAAACATTCTTAACAAAAAAATTTTACAAAAGAAAAGTTGATTTAAAAATGGATAGTAGTATCAATGTTTATTCATTTATCAAAATTTCAACATTATGTGTTGTGTGTACGCCTTTCTTCAATTTATCAACATAAATACGCTTTTCATCTACATTACAAGTATGATTTTGGCTATTCATTTTCCTTCACCATGAGAACAAAGAGAAGTACATTAGATTAAAAAATGAAAATAAGAGAAAAGGTTGCAAAGAGTTTTCAAGTGTGATAATTTATTAAGAGTAGTGAAGTAGAATAAGATATAGTGTTTTATAAACAACATTAGCCTATGAATGGAGAAGGAACAAGATCTAGTGTGAGGTTTTGGAGATAAGTTTTCCCATATAATTTATTTTTTTGATGTTTTTCATTAATATTCTTATACACCATATCTAATGTCTCTTAAGCAAATTATGAAAAATAGTAGTTTCCTAAAGACAATGAATCACATAAATTTGATTTTGGTAATCGATTATGATAATGATATTCGTGACCCAAAATTTTATTCAAATCCTAAGATCCTCAATGAAGGAAGTTTGATGACGATGATGAGAAATGTGATAAAAAAATGAGCATGAATCTTTGGGTTTATGGCTATGATATTCAAACATTTCATTATCTATGGTTTTGTTAGTCCATCCATTCTCAAAATTTATGGATTCTTGTGTGTTAAGATTTTATTCCCATTCATATTTCAAGAAAAAGACTTGAATGTTATCATTACTATGGATGTTATTAGGGACATGGTATTCACCCATTTTGACCTGTAAAAGGTAGAGAATTTTAGCTCAAAGAAGTTGTAATTTCATTAGCCTAGAAGAAATAATCCTCATTTTTTAGCAATTGTGAATCAAAGATAGAAAAGCTAGAGAAGTTATTTCCTAATTTCTATGTAGAGCTTAAAATATATATAAGACCCACAAGGTGCCATCTTTATGCTCACTTCATCTTTGGCATTGAATTGGGTGACAAGGTAGAAGAGTTCCAAATGGGATTAGGTTTTAAGCTTAGGAAGTATAATAAGCCTTTCTAGTAAAATCTTGTTGAAATTATTGTGGTTGGAATATTCAAGAAACTACTTAATTATAATAATAATTAAAATTTGTTTTCTCATATTTTTTAGCATGCATTTTTTTGTTTCAAAACTCTAAGTTCTTTTGGAGATATATGTTGCATGATATCACTAATGTATAACATGTAAAATAAATATGGTCACTGTTTGGAACCATGTGCTTTTCTATATGTATGATTACCATAACTTTTTTAAATTGTACCCCATTCCTGAATGATCATATTGGGAGAAAAGGTGTAATATGGAGGTGATAACTCTAGCTAATGGGTTAATTTTTTATTTGTAATTATTGGTGGTAAACCACCATAGCTTTCCTTTTATACTATAATAGCATATGTAAATATACTGCTGAAAATTTTATATAGCTTGAAAAAGGAATTGACACAAGTAAGTTGGAGCTTTGAGAAGATACCCAATTTTTGGATCTACTAATATGAGGTTTATGATTCAAAATATATTTAAATACAACTAGTCTCCTTGATGATGGATTTTATAATAAGTGGAGGGTTGAGAACTTGGGATCATTGAATAAAGAAAACTACACTCCAAAATAGAAGAAAAAGGAAAAATAAGTAGAAGAAACATTAGCTATAGGACCCCCTCCCTAACAAATGATGGTAATTTACAAATTTTAATAAAACCCATAGAGCTAGACCTAAAAATACCTAATATTAGGAGGAGGAAATGAAAATTGTTATTCAAGCCATGGTGGGTCTAGTTCCTTTGGTAAATTTAGCTCCTTTCTTCCCCTCATATTAGTCTTTTGTTAATCCTAAACTTTCTCCATTTCCCCCTCATTTTCAATATATAAAACCTAATATATATCCATGGTCATCCAAATAATTATTTTTGAGCCTTCCTCCCTTGCCACCACTATTATTTCAACCACCTTGCAATCCCTTTCATAATATTGTATCCATATATATCACTACACATATTTCCATAATTCCTCCACACATTTCACATGTTCCTCTTCCTCATTTTCATAATCTATCATAATTACATACATAGATACAATGGTTGCAACCATCACTATGGAAATTACAAAAGCTCTTGTGCCTATACTCAGATCATCCTTTGCAAGAACCTCTCAATCTTGAAGTGCATGTTTAGCTCCATCATTGCATATTTCATTAGTCTTGCAAGACCATTTTCTCCACCAACCTCTATTGACCATGTAATGATTCCCACAACCACCATTATAGTCTCTCTATTTCCATCATCCATCGTCCCCATTGTGTCCAAAATTAAATTGGTTTCTCCATTCACTCTACATGCTACAATGCTTCCTCGAACAAAATTTCATTGTCTCCAACCATGTTTTCCTAGAGACTTCTCCTATGGGATCCAAAACTAGATCTTCGATGGTCTTTATTCCTTTTAGTCTCCCTTTTGTGTCCTCTTTGTTGGATAGTTAGTTTCTCGCCAAGATCCATAGGTAGGAAAATGCAAATAGATAAGGTCTGGTGGAGAGAATAAAAATTGAGAAGAGGGAAGAATGAGATGCTAAGTCCATTTTTACAAGGATGGAGACTCTATTTAATAAATATTAATGCTTGCACCAATGACCCTTAATATCGAGAAGCTTAAAAGAGAAATATAACTAGAAGATTATATGTTGTGCATGCCATTAGAATTAGTTTGAGTTAGACCTTCCCACAAGATAAGGTTGAATTTATGGATCTAATAATTTGTAGATCTAATAAGTATATGCCACATTGTTTAATCCTTCATAGGAACCCAATCTTTTCCCTGTCCAACAAAAAAGATATTTCGCCTATTTTGAGATCATCAAAGTTATTCTTTCTTCATTATAGATATCTCTCAAATTCATTGTGAATGCTCAAAAGTTGAGTGTAGATATAGGCTCAATAATTTAGTAGTATAAATTTTGGAGCATTACTCCAATGTTGCTTGAAACCAAGTTAGTAATTGAAAAGATATATATCTTGTTTGATAACTCTATTATCTATTTATATTAATTACAAAAGGAAGGTATCAAGAAAGGCCAATGAATTCACTCACTACAACATTGTTAGATAACTAAGAGGGGGGTGAATCAGTTAAGTCTAGTTATCCTAAAATCCCAAATCTCCTACATGTAGATATTAAAACTTTTCTATCAAATAATCAACTTGGTAAGATATCAATTGTTCCTTTCTCTACATCTACCGATTACTATTAAATTAAATATTGTGTTTACCAATCTATCCAGTTATGAAATGTGTAAATAAAAATAACAATTCAACATATCATAGACATATAACACATATTTTTAACTTGGAAACCCTGTTAGGGGAAAAACCACCCGAGACTGGTAACCCAAAATAATTCACTCTTCTAAAGTGAGCTCGGTTAAGAATCAACCCTGTTAAAGGTTACAAAACACACTGTGAGGTGTAACCTAGTTAGAATATTTATCAATAATAATTCTCCTTTGACCAAATATTCACTATGGGGTGAACAAGAAAATAATCAACATTCATTGAATGTCATACTCAAATACAAAAGACTCTTAAGTCTCACTCTGTTAAGATATTTATCTGTAAAAATGGTTAAACTGATACAATAATAATCTGATTCAAATACAAATTTGATTTGTAGATTTTCAGATCTATGCTAAGCTAAAAATACCTAGGTAAAAGTACAAACCTGTGTCACACTTTTATAAAGGAAAAGGACGACAACATTCAAATTGTTCAACTTTAACAACATAAAAGTGGTATTTGTGTTTAGAATTTGAAGATGATGTAAACTAATGAAATGTGTAAAATTTGATGAAGTTTACGTTTATAATTTTTTTTAAAAAAATTGAACAAAAATTGACATAGTTTTTTAATTTTTGAAGTCCATTTTTTTATTGTTGAAATATGCTAAAAAATCTAGGGTCTAGTTCGTGTTAAAAAATTATATGCAAATAATATTTTTTTCCTCTGATTCCATAATATGTTTTTGATGACATGTATAGCTAATGCATAAACAAACAAAGATTGGATTTTGTTATATACTTTGCCTGTTATAACTATGCAAAGTCAGTGTTACCTGAAATCAATAGTTTTTAGTTCGCGTGCAATTTTCCCTATCAAATCTACACCATTTTTAAAAAAATTACATATTCTTGAAGAAGACTCTCTCCTCTAGTGTTAAATATAAAGTTTTAATTTTTCTGACATGATTTGTTATTTTTAATATTTTTCAAACGAGCGTGTTCTTAAATGTTAAAATACCTACTTGAAGTATTTTCAATTTATAATATATTATATGAAATCAACACATAATAAAAATTACATGACCATAATCTTGACTACGAGCTCTACAAAAGGGTATTTTTAGATTTTAGAGAAAGGTAAATTTTGATAGAGAATTCAGGTCTAGAAGGGAGAACTTGAAAGAGCAACCCTTTTTTGCTGACTTGGCTGCCAAATAGGATTCCACATGGGTCCGGCCGGACTCGGTACGGCTAGACCCATTAGGCGGCCAAACATGGTCCCATGCGTGGCCAACCTCTAAAATTTGAATTTTCACAATTCGGCCCATTTTTTAAATAAAATCAATTATTTTTAGATTTTTATTAGTGTTTTAAGATTTTTAATACTTTTATAAAATTTATAAATTATTTTATTTTTATTTGTAAGAGTTAAGTGGTTTTTATCTTGAATTAAGTGATTTTTAATAGTTTTTTTTAATTTATTAATTATTTTATTTTTATTTTTTGGTATTGCATGTCAAGATTTGATTTAGTGTTTTTAAGTTAATTGATTTTTTTTCTATTTTTTACAGAGCAGCTTACCTATTTATAGTGTTGCATGTATTGAAAATGTTATTCAATTTACTTTATTAAGAGGATTTTTCTTAGTATTCAATATACAGGTTTATAGAGTTTGGCTCTGAGATTGAATTCGAGGATTGTGAAAACTTTGGGAAATTTTAGGGTTGTTGGATTGTTCTTTGCACGGTTTCTGTCGAGTGGTGATTTAAGGTAGGGTTTGAATTTTTTTTTGCAATTATTATGTGGAAAATATTTTCTTCATTGTGTTTCCAAGATAAGTTGATGATTTTGGAGTAATTATATTTTTTTCATTGTCCTTGAGAAATTTTGCAAGATTAGATTGTTATGATTTTGTGAATGATAAATATGTATATATTTTGTTTTCTTATGAGTGTAAGCTTTTATAGAAATGTGTGTGTTTTTCCAGTTAAGTGATTTTTTTATATTTTTCAATCTGAACAGTTTTTGCAATGGGGAATAAAAGGAATAGATTAAGAAAATATGATCGAACAAAGGATGACAAAAAATATCAGACAAAACATAATCAAGATCAACCTGTTGAAGTTCAAGAAGAACCCATTGATATTCAGGAAGATGCAATTCAAGCAGGGGAACAAATTGGTAGTTCTAGAGCTGAAAATAGATCTTTTGGCATGGGCAATTTGATGGAGATGAATGAGGATTCATTTTTTAGTCAAATTCCATTTGAGGAAATGTTATTTGAAAGTACAATTAAAACTCATTGCAAAAAACTTTGGGATGAATATTTTGAAAATAAAAGTATGGTTGCAAGAGCTCAATTATTTGTTAGGTTATTCAGGAAAAAACAAATGACTCCTATTTTGGAGTTGTTGGGTGTTGACAACAAGAAAAACTCAGGAGAAAATGTAAATCGAACAATAGTTCAAAATTTGCAAGATGCATTGAACAACATTAATAACTCAAGTGGAGGAGCTGATTTAAGTGCTGCACGTAGAGCAATTATGACTACTTTATCTAGTAGGAGGTTGACATAGAGAAGACAAGTGCATGCAATTTCTAATTTACTGAATGTATCTACAAGAACTATTCACAGATATATCAAGAAGAGAAATATGTTAGATGAAAACATTGAAAAAAATTGGGTAAATATTTGTAGGCTTCCTCAAAAAGATAGAATTTCTGAACATGCACAAAAACAAGTCATTGAATATTGGACCACTCACTCTCATGTTTCTTCTAATAGAAGGGATACAATATAGATGAAAGATGAAAAAACTGGTATGAAAACTACACATCCAAAACATTTTATAGATACAACACAAAGTGAATCATTTGAAGCATTCAAGAAAGAATTTTCAAATGTGAAAATATGTCAAAGAATGTTTGAGAGGTTGCACCCTTGCTTTGTATGCATAAATAAGGTTCGTGAAACTTGTTGTTGTCAAAACCATGTTGAGTTTCATCTATATTTGCAATCATATAAAAAATTTATGGCAGTTCTTGATTCAAATATGGTTATCCCTAGAAGTACGACACAATTTGTGAAGTCTATTTTATGTGATAAATTAGAAGATTCAGATGAGTTCAAAGTATAGTGTATAAAGAATGCATGCAGTGATTGTGGAGATTTGCATAAATTTCCATTGCAAATTGAGAATATTAATGTTTCAATAGCAGTTTTGTGGAAAAGATTTGAATATGAGACATATCGAACAAAGAGCGGAGATGAATCCAAAAAAAATGTATTGAAGGAGAGTGAATTGCCCTACCTTGAGTTTATGACCAGATTCTGTACTCTAATTTATCCACATATCCAGCATTGTCATGGTGCATGATGGTAAGCTAAACAGTTTCATGATTCCAAAGATTGTTTTCCACCTGGTTGTATTCTTTCAATTGTAGATTTCTCGGAGAACTATACATTTTCCTCTCAAAAAGAGCTTCAAGCTCAATATTATCATTCTGATCAGGTTGTAATATTTGTGCAAGTGACCTATAAACATGCACAATATAATTTGGATGGGGTAGAAAGTCCCGATCCAAATGAACGCATTATCATCAAGGAGGTTCATTTCTATATTAGTGATGATAAGGTTCATGATAGAAGCTATGTGGCTCATTATTTTGCAATGTTTTTTGAAGATATTGCGAATCATTGGATAAATGTCTCACAACACTAGATTTGGTCTGATGGTTGTGCAAGTATACATGTATAGATACTTCAATTTATTTTCATTTTCATTTAATTATTTGTTAAATTATTAAAAGCTGACATGTATGTATGTATGTACAACTTAATTTTTCAAGACAATTTAAATCTGCAAAAGCCTTTAATTGGCTAGCCATGCAACATGCTAGACGTAATGTTAAGTTTTTGTGGAACTTCTTTGAAAGTGGACATGGAAAAGGAGAGCACGATGGAGCAGGAGCATGTGTGAAGCGTGCACTTCGCCAACATGAACTTGTAGGTACAAATGGTGTTCAATAGTGAAATATATATGTATATATAAATTTCAAATAATATAATTTTAGCTTAGATCTCCATTTTCTTCAAACTGATAATTCAGAAATGTACAGGTAACATGATAGAGAATTCAAAGAAAATTGTTGAATGGTGTCAAAGTCATTTTTCTCCTCGGGACACCATATACAACAAATGTTATTTTTGGGAAGTGAAAGGTAATTTATATTTTGTTGTAAAATTTTAAATTAAATTTTGATTTCATGTTCATGTTTATCTTTTTATAATTGTTGATCTAAACATGTGCAACTATGATTTCATATTTGTAACAGATATAGACCGATCTAATCCTTACAATTGTCAAACAATTGTTGGTATTAGAAGTTTACATCAATTGATCACTACAGGACAACACAAGCGCCTTTTGATTCAAGTAAGAGAAAAATCATGTTTTTGTGCTACTGCATTGAGGACAATCCATTGAGTCAATGTGAGAATATTGGAAATGGATATGTTTCACGATGGGATATGAAGGAGTTAATCAGAATGCCTCCTGATGAAGATGATGACATTGACATAAACATTCATGATCCTATATATTCAGCTAATTATGAGCGTGTTTCTGATTTAGTTGTTACAGGTATGTGCACATACATGTTATTTTATATAATTTTAATTTATCATATAAGTGATGTTTAATTTTAATAAAATCTATTTGTATCTAGGTGATATTTATGTTGTAGTTGCGGAGCCTGACAATATAGAAAATGTAGATTATTATCTACTAAGATGCACAAAAGCAAAATACAAGTTGACAGAACAAACTATAGATGGTGATGGACAAAATTATCCTATTATCAGCAAATAAAGGTCAACAGAAATGGTGTTCAATTTATTGAATACCAGTCTGGCAAAAAAGTTCTACATTATAGTCACTTGGTTATAGCAACAAAATTGCAATTCGAGACATTGCCAAAAAGAAAAAATGTCAATCAGAAGTGGAGGTTGTCTATTGAAGAACATGAAAAACTTTTGGAGATAATAAAAGATAGAGAGGATCCAAAGTATATGTATGACGAGCTTTAGAACTCTATAAACTTCAGAATAAACTTCTTTTTGTAGCTCTTGTACTTTCACATATTGTTAATTTACTTAATTATGTTAGTTAAATTACTTAATTAATTGTATGCTTTGATTAATTAGTTAGTTAATTAAATGTATGCTTTCAGTAATTAGTTACTTACAAATTTACTTAATTATGTTAGTTAGATTACAAGTAATTATATTAGTTAATTTACTTAATTATGTTAGTTAAATTACTTAATTAATTGTATGCTTTGATTAATTAGTTAGTTTATTAAATGTATGCTTTCCTTAATTAGTTAGTTACAAATTTACTTAATTATGTTAGATACTTAATTATACTTAATTATGTTAGTTAGATTACTTAATTATGTTAGTTAGATTACTTAATTATATTAGTTAATTTACTTAATTATGTTAGTTAAATTACTTAATTAATTGTATGCTTTGATTAATTAGTTAGTTAATTAAATGTATGCTTTCATTAATTAGTTAGTTACAAATTTACTTAATTATGTTAGCTACTTAATTATACTTAATTATGTTAGTTAGATTACAAGTAATTATATTAGTTAATTTACTTAATTATGTTAGTTAAATTACTTAATTAATTGTATGCTTTGATTAATTAGTTAGTTTATTAAATGTATGCTTTCCTTAATTAGTTAGTTAGTTACAAATTTACTTAATTATGTTAGCTACTTAATTATACTTAATTATGTTAGTTAGATTACTTAATTATATTAGTTAATTTACTTAATTATGTTAGTTAAGTTACTTAATTAATTGTATGCTTTGATTAATTAGTTAGTTAATTAAATGTATGCTTTCATTAATTAGTTAGTTACAAATTTACATAATTATGTTAGCTACTTAGTTATGTTAGTTAGATTACTTAATTAAATGTATGCTTTGATTAATTACATCACCTTAACATAATGTATACATAACACATGTATAAAACTAAGTCTAAAAGATGAAATAACACACGAACATATAACATGTAACATGTATAAAATATCTAATGTAATGTGATGATAAAATATGAAATAACACACAACCATATACCATGTAATGTATAAAATAAGAAATAATACACAACCATATACCATGTACATATATGAAATGACTAAAATATCTACATGTATAAAATGTCAACATGTATAAAATGTATGTACACGTATAAAATGTCTAAAATGTATGCATGTATATATGAAATGTCACATGAAATATCTAAAATAACATGGTCGCTCAAGTAGAGCATGTCCTGATCTGTGACCTGATGCCAGTGCACCTCCTCTTGATGCCAGTGCACCTCCTCTTAATGCCTGTGTACAATAAACAAAATATGTCACGCATACATACATGTATTAAATAATAAAGTTTAAATACGTATTATCATAGAAAAATTAATTTTGTGAACAAACATCTCAATGTACCTGTGTATCATTATGAATAGGATCACGTGGTGTCTCTAAATCTCCATATGGTGCATCATCGTACATAGCCTCCTAGAGTACACATATATATAACATATATTAATCAAATTTCAAATATATGTGTAAGTTTTTTAAATTTAAATAAAAATTTAATTTAATTATAAATATACCAAAGTGGTCTCTAATGCTCTCCCGAAAGTGCTCAAACTGAACGAGTCTAATGATATAGATGCAGGATCAATCTGGTCATCTGTAAGCAATGTAGTAAAGAGTTGATGACCTGGACGTGATGAAGTGGCCTGCGTGGTTTGATGATGAGTTGTATGTGGTGTCATCTACGGAGGTGTTGTCGATGGTGGTGTAGTCACCTGAGGAGCTGTCGGTGGTGCAGTCTACTATGGAGGAGCTATCGGTGGTGCAGTCTACTACGAAGGAGCTATTGGTGGTGTAATCTACTGTGAAGGAGTTGTTGATGGTGGTGTAGTCATCTGCTACGGACCTGTCGGTGGTGTCGTCTGCTAAGAAATGATATAGGACCTCACAAATGATGGAACCTCCCTGAGTGAAATCCCATGGAGCATCTGTATAGTTTGATAAGCAGAAAGAAGATCACTGGATAACAATGCACTCATAGATTGCAAATGGTCTATTTTTGATATAGCTACAACCTCCAAGGGAGATGATATGTCGACTATATCATATAAATCAGGTGCACTAGAAGATGCATCCTGTGCAAGTGAAGGAATGTTGGAACGAGACCGTAACATATATCTCCCCACATGATTAGAGGATATCTCATGAGCCTATGTGGCAATAGTCGCTATACTTGAAAAAACATCCATCCTGACAGTGTCATTAGGAGCACTCGCTCCTGCCACTTCCAAACCTTTTGGTACAACCAAAAGGTTTGGACCCACCCTTGCCCACTTATTAGCGAGCATAGGGGCATCATGTGCTCTAAACCTGTCAGATAATCTCCCTTTTCCATTGCCCAACATAAGCAGGGAAATCTGCATAATCAACATCAAGGTGCAAGTGAAATTTTGCAAACAATTGTTTGCAGAAATATAATGGTAACTCATCCTTTTCGGGCCACATATGGTGAGCAGCTAACTAGGGAGGATATATAAATGGTCCTAGCAAGTCATCCTCACATCTGGTAGGCATGTACCCTCTGACCTTCTTGAGGTCTTGATAATGGGGAAACATCTCCTTCACCATAGGAGTGGAAACAACTGTATCTACCTCATTGTACTTCATAGTGCCAGCAACACTGTGAGACAAAGAGACATAAAATCTATCAATACTCATACTCTCATACGGGTTGTATGATTGAACTATGTCAATCATACGCACCAACTCATCTCTAATAGTGTTCACCCTTTCCCTATTGGGAATGCTGGTGGGTGAAGCTAATGTCTAATCCAGAACAAGTAATGCTTGTGTCAATCTCTCAATAGTGTCTGTAAATAACTTCTCTCTACCCTATGTTGTATCAACTGATCTATGAGAGGAGCGAGTACTAGTACCACTAACACTACGAGATGCCTCCCCCAGAACTCTAGGCTCTCCTGAATTAGCTGAACCTCTACCCGATGCCATGTGTAATAGATAAACAAGAAAATATATATAAATCTCTACACATGTACATACTTGAATTTAAGAATCATACATGTGTTACAAATTTAAGAAACATACATGTACATACAAATTTAAGAAACATACATGTTATGTGCATAGATGTTACAAATTTAAACATGCATACATGTTAAGTCTTAATTGGTCAATTAATAGGTCTTAATTGGTTAAATTTATTAGTCACTAGTTAGGTCTTAATTGGTTACATATTAAAGGTCATAATTGGTTTACACTAGAATTTTTGTTTATGTTAGTTTCTAGTGTTACAGTTTAATAGGTCTTAATTGGTTTCTAGAATTTTTGTTTATATTATTTATGTGGTATTAATCCTATTAAGTCTTAAGGGGTCGTATTAATCGTCACATGTCACTAGTTAGGTCTTAAGTGGTTACGTATTAAAGGTCTTATTAGTACGTATTAGGTCTTATTAGGTAATTTTAATAATCAATTTAGGTGTTACTAGTCCTATTAATCACATGTTAAGTCTTAATATGTCAATTAATAAGTCTTAATTGGTTAAATAAATTAGTCACTAGTTAAGTCTTAATTGGTTAGCTATTAGGTATTAATTGGTTTACACTAGATTTTTTGTTTATGTTAGTTTCTAGTGTTACAGTTTAATAGGTCTTAATTGGTTTCTAGAATTTTTGTTTATATTGTTTATGTGGTATTAATCCTATTAAGTCTTAAGGGGTCATATTAATCGTCACATGTCACTAGTTAGGTCTTAATTGGTTACGTATTAAAGGTCTTATTAGTAGGTATTAGGTCTTATTAGGTAATTTTAATAATCAATTTAAGTATTAATAGTCCTATTAATCACATGTTAAGTCTTAATTGGTCAATTAATAAGTCTTAATTAGTTAAATAAATTAGTCACTAGTTAAGTCTTAATTGGTTAGGTATTAGCTCTTAATTTGTTTACACTAGAGTTTTTGTTTATGTTAGTTTCTAGTGTTACAGTTTAATAGGTCTTAATTGGTTTCTAGAATTTTTGTTTATATTGTTTATGTGGTATTAATCCTATTAAGTCTTAAGGGGTCGTATTAATCGTCACATGTCACTAGTTAGGTCTTAATTGGTTACGTATTAAAGGTCTTATTAGTAGGTATTAGGTCTTATTAGGTAATTTTAATAATCAATTTAGGTATTACTAGTCCTATTAATCACATGTTAAGTCTTAATTGGTTAAATAAATTAGTCACTAGTTAAGTCTTAATTGGGTAGGTATTAGGTCTTAATTGGTTTACACTAGAGTTTTTGTTTATGTTAGTTTCTAGTGTTACAGTTTAATAGGTCTTAATTGGTTTCTAGAATTTTTGTTTATATTGTTTATGTGGTATTAATCCTATTAAGTCTTAAGGGGTCGTATTAATCGTCACATGTTACTTGTATTAATAGGTCTTAATTGATTTCTAGAATTTTTGTTTACATTATTTATGTCCAGTATTAATCATATTAAGTCTTAAGTGGTCGTATTAATCGTGTTATGTTTGTCTTAATTGGTCATATTAGTCACATGTTAAATTTTTTTAAAAATACATGTTATGTGCATAGATGAACTAAAAAATTATAAAACATACATATTACAAATTTAAACATGCATACATAAACTACAAATTTAAACATACAGGTTAAGTATACATCCTATTAGGCATCTGGCTGTATTAATCAATTTAAATATTATTAATCATATTATATTATATTATTTCTACAATTTAAAAAAAAAAACTAAATAAACAAAAATATTTTTTTTAAACTAAAACTATCTTTTATTGAATAAACAAAACACAACTATTAAATAATTTTTTTAAATTAAAATATGATTATTTAATATTAAGCTTTAAAAACAAATTAAATAAACATTTAAATAAAAAAATAAAAAATTCACTCACCGCTTCCTGTCGGACCCCCACTGTAGCTCCCTTTCACTATTTTAGTTGCTAACCGTTGGTCGAAAATGACCCGCGTGGGCCCATTTTTCTCTTTATATATACTTTTGGGGGTTCGATCAGACCCCCGCCACCACATAGACGCCACTTGGCACCTGGCGGGTGCCACATGGTTTCGGCCAGACCGTGTCCAGCCAGACCTTGCAAGAATGTCCTAAAGTAAGACACACTATTATACTTTTACCCACCTCTGATCAATAAGCAATTCAATCGTTCATTTCCTCCAACTTTGTTTCACTTGGTATATGCTTCTTTGATGCTCGGTGTTGTCTGTAGTTCTTCTCGATTATACCTTCAACTAGTCTGATCAGTGGTGCATGAAAACAATCCTTCTCACATGAATTCTCTTGCAACAAAAAAAATTCCAGACTCAATAATGAATCTCATGTATCCTTATATAGACATCATAAACCATTTTCCTTTCATCCATAGAGTTTTCCTCTTAATCTTCACCATTCATTTTTCCGCTTTAACCTTCCTCTGCAGTTGTGTTATTAACACGTTTCATTCTCCTTCATTCGATCAATCTTGAATTTTGTTACCCATTTGGTTGTCATAACAAGCATTATATTCTACCTCAGAATCATAAATAATTGTCCAACTCATCATTTCAATTAATTGTTATAAACACCATTTATTTCTTTCACTCGGTCAATACCAGAATGCATTGGTGATTACCTTCTCGGTTAATACTATACTCGATATACACTACACTTTCTTAGTGTATACAAAAATCTTCAAATTATTTAGTTATGATCTTCAATTCATAATAGAATTGTGTAATACAATAAGGTCATCAACATAATGCCATAGACTCATCAATAAGTTACTCAAAGTATACCATATCCATATCTTTCATATCCATCTCATCTTCATGTAGATATATCATTCCTTTACCATTTTCCTTTTTTTGATGATTGTTACTATAATGATAAGTAAGTCAAAACTAGTTGACATCAATGAAAATACATTAATTGATTAATTATCTTACATACACTTTAGTAACTCGGCGATCATCAATCACTATCTTTCCATTATCCATTCCTTCCTTAAATATATTCAATCAATTGTAGGTTATCAATCTCTCCCTTTGCCATTGATTGCAACATACTATGAAATATGTCATAGAATACCAAAACATCTATTCTATAACTCTATAAGAAAATGTTGTAACTTGGTAAGCTCTCCCTACCTTGTATATTTTATATGTTTAATCACTAAATAACATTATCACTCCATGTGGACTCTCCCTATGGATTTGATCTTTTCCTTGTGTATCTTTTCTCTCCTTATAGGCTTCTTTTCCTTTATTTTCTCTACTCTCCCTTTGGATAAATATTTCATTGATTATTCTCTCCATTTGAAAACAATGCCAAAAATAATAAACAACTCTTCAATAGCCAAAATATTATCTTTGGTGTTTGGTTTAGATCAAGTACCTTTTATGTACCAATATGTAGTGTCAGTTTCTTCCCCATCTTCTAGCTTTCACAACCTTAGGAAACCTAAAGTGTGACCAATATGCATCAACATCATTTGATATTTTGATAAAATATAGGTTGATGCAATCTCCTGATCACCTTAGTGATCGACAAACAAGGGATGGACCCCTAGTATATTTCTCAAGTACTCAAATGTATCCTTAGGTAAGGGTTTGGTAAATATATATGAAAATTGTTCTTTTGATTTCATAAACTCCAATTTCACTTTCTTAACTTGTGCTTGTTCCCTCAAGTAGTGATACATCATATATATATATGATTTTTCTTTTCATGCATCACATAATTCTTATAAATGTTTATAGCACTTGTGTTATCACAATATATTATCACTGGATAAGTGATCTCTTCATTTGTACCTTTCAAAAGTTGTTTTATCCATGCAATATTTGAACAATTAGCAGCACAAACAAATATTTTACTTCAACAGTGGATGGATAAATTCATCCTTGTTTCTTGCTTATCCAAGTAACTAATATTTCTCCCAAAAATAATGCTCCACTAGTAGTGCTCTTTTAGTCATCAATGTTTCCAGCCCAATATGTATCTATGTAAATGTTTAGTTCAAAATTGCCCTCTTTCTTTTACGATAAACCATAGTTTTCTATTTTTTTCAAGTATATTAAAATTCTTTTTACAATAGTCATATGTGATTCTTTAGGATTAGAGAAAAATCTCACTACAATTCTAGCTACATATGAAATATCTGGTCTACTATGCACAACATACATTAATTTACCAATCATTGATCTGTATAATATCTGATTTACCTCAGCTGACTAATCATCCTTTGTTAATTTACATCCAATGATCATAGGTTTACCAATCGATTTTGAATCTTCCATACCAAAGGTCTTCAACACTTCTTTTACGTAATTTGATTGAGTGATGTATATACCTTTACTTTGTTGTAAAATTTACAAACCAAGAAAGAATTTAATCTCTCTAAACATTGACATTTCAAATTCTTTTCTCATTTTATCAACAAATGATTTTCATAGATTATCATGTCCTCCAAATATGATATCATCAACAAAAATTTCAGCAGTAAGAATCTTATCATCAGTTTCACCTTTCAAGTATAAATTGTTGTTGTCACTTGTTCTAACATATCTAATACTGATAAGATAGGAATGCAGTCTTTCATACCATTCTCTCAGTGCTTGTTTCAACCCATATAGTTCTTTGTGCAACTTACATACCATGTTTTTCTGATTTGGATCAACAAAACCTTCAGGTTGTTCAATGTATACCTCTTCCTCAAGAATTCCATTCAGAAATATAGATTTGAAAACTATTTGATATACTTTAAGTCCTTTGTAGGTAGCATATGCAAGAAATATTCTAACTCCTTCAAGTCTAGCAACAGGTGAAAAAGTCTCACTGTAATCAATACCTTCTTCTTCTGCATATCCTTTGCATACAAGTCTTGCCTTATTCCTAGTGACTTCATCATTTTCATTCAACTTGTTTTTGAATATCCATTTGGTTCCAATTACATTCTTATCATTTGGTCTCAATAAAAATGTCCATGTTTTATTTTTCAGTATCTTCTCTATTTCTTCATTCATGGCTTTAATGCATTCATCATTTTCAAGTGCATCTCTAACATTTTTAGGTTCAAATTTACAAACTAAGCATGTGTTGTTTCTCAACTTACTTCATGTCATCATGCCAACTTTCTTGTCTCCAATAATTTGATTCTATGGATGGTGTCTCCTCATCAATTTTGCAAGTACATGCTTTGTTCCTTTTTCTTCATTGTGTTCTTCATTCGGTGTAGGATCATGATCTTCCTCAGTAACTATTTCCTGATTCTTAGTCTATATAGGTTGATTCTTGATAACATTATCATGTTGCTCGGTAATGCAAGGATGTTGCTTGGGTAGAGTGTCAGGTTTCTCAATGTATGTAAATCTAGCATAATCTTCTGATTCCTTCTTTCTTTCTTCATCATTTTTCTAAGCAAACTCATCAACCCTCACATTTCCAGTTTCAATGATTTTGTTAGTAGCCTTATTCAAACATTTGTAAGATTTTATTTTAGTAGAATATCCTAAGAATATTCCTTCATCACCTTTCAAAACAAATTTCTCATTTAGATATCATCTTTTAGAATGTAACATCTACTTCCAAATATTTTGAAATAACTTACATTGGGTGTGTAACCATACCATAACTCATAAGATGTTTTGTTTGAATCATTCTTCAGTTGTACTCGATTCAATTTGTATACAACAGTACTAACATCTCTCTAGTATATTTGTGCAACATCTTTTTCAATCATTACTGTTCTAGAACAATCAATAATAGATTTATTCCTCCTTTCAATTGTCTCATTTTGTTGTGGTGTCCTCGATGTGAAAACCTATCTTTTAATTCCATGCTCATTACAAAAGTTAGTGAATTTATCATAAATAAACACACCACCTCTATCTGATCTCAAGCATTTCAACTCTTTTCCACTTTCTTTTCCACTTTAGCTTTAAACTATTTAAACATCTTAAAAGATTGAGATTTTTCTTTCAAAAACATGATAGTCATCATCCTAGAGTAGTCATCAACAAACAAGATAAAGTATCCATCTCCATTTAATAACTTTGAGTTGTCATAGGACTACACAAGTAGGTATGAACCAACTCCTAAATAACACTAGATGAATATTTTTTTCTCTTAAAACTAGGTTTTGACATTTTTCCCATTTGACATTATTTACACATGGCATGGTCAGGTTTAGATAAGCTCAGTAAACCTCTAACTCTCATTTTTTTACTGATTTTAACCATGTTGTCAAAATTCACATGACATAGCCTTTTGTGCCATAACCACACATCTTCGGTTCTAGCCAATAAACAAGAAGTTTTAGCATTATCGAGATAAAATAGATTACCTTTAGATTGTTCACCAGTACTGACCAACTTTGTAGTTTCATCATAGATTTTCACCTTTCTATTTTCAAATGCAACTCAGTGACCTGTGTTATTCAACTGTGCTACACACAACAAATTGTAATTAAATCTCTTCACCCAATATGCATTCTCACATTTGATCTTATTGTTCAACAAGATAGATCCTTTTCCTTTTACTAGACAATATGTATCATTTCCCATTTTAATAGATCCACCATTATAATACTCAAGGTATTCAAATTTGTCTTCATCACCAGTCATATGATGTGTACAACCACTATCAATAACCCAAGTATCATTCTTTCTCACTTTGGAAATAAGTGTTGTTTCAACATACCTTTCTTCTTCTTCTTAATCTTCTTTCAAAGCTAAGAATACTACCTCAATGTCCTCATCAGTGTTGGTTTCATTGTCATCATCATCTTCAACAAGGTAACATGCATTCTTGCCTTTGTCTTTGTAATCTCGGTTTCTTCTTTTTTCATACTATCGGTTGCCTTTTGTTGTTGGTTATCTCTCCTATCAAATTTTATTTCACCATATCTTTCATTATCTTTGTCATCTTCTTTCCTATTAGTACATCTAGCTACAACGTGACCAGTTTATTTATAATTAAAACATACCAAAGGTAATTTCCCTTGATATCTTCCTTTACCTTTCTACAGCTTTCTAGCCATTCATGCTTCAAGCTCATCAAGTTCATCCTCATCACTGTCACTATCACTCTAATTTCTTATCATGTGTTTATTACTTGATTTATCAATTTTCAAGGATGGCACAAATGCAGACTCAACATTACTTGAACAATACTATTATCGAAGTTACTCAACTTAAAAGAAGTTAGTCTACTGATTAGACTATCAAGTGTAAGATGATTACCTAGAGCTGATCTCATTTCATGGATTGCAGAGACTCTAATTGCATAAGTAGGCAGCAAGGCTCTAAGAATTTTAATTACAACAATGTCTTCTTCAATAATACCTCTTGTTACTCGGATATCATTGACAATCTCCTTTATTCAGTTGTTGTATTGTAAAATGTTTTCTCCTTCTTTCATTTTCATTTCATCAAACTTTCTTATAAGACTCTCATCTTTTTCCCTTAGGACATTTGCATCTCCTCCGTGAACTAGTGTAACTTTATCTCATAATTGTTTAAAAGAAGTGCATGTCTTGACATCTTCAAATTCAACATTTGATAAGAATGCAACATTTGATAAGGATGCAACAATCTCTATCATTGAAACATTGTGTTCATGTCTATCTCTCATCTGATCAATAGTCAAAGATCCAGTAGGCTGGATGAATTCATTACCTAAGTAGTATATAGAAAACTCTCCAATTCTAGATAGATGCAATCTCATTCTTCTTTTCCATGTCGATAAGTTATATTTTTTCAACTTTGGCATCTCTCTCTTATACATCTTGTGATATTTAGCTTAAGTCCTTCAAACTTTTCTTTCCAAACACTCTTGCTCTGATACCAATTGTTAGATAACTGCGAGGGGAGGTGAATCAATTAAGTTCAGCTATCTTACAGTCCCAATTCTCCCAGATGTCTATATTAAAAATTTTCTATCAAATAATCAACTCTGTAAGATATCAACTATGCCTTTCTCTTCATCTAAAAATTACTAGTAAGTTAAATATTGTATTCACTGATCTATCTAGTTATGAAATATGTACAGAAAAATAACAATTCAACACATCATACACATATAACACAAATTTTTAATGTGGAAACCCTGTTAGGGGAAAAATCACCTAGGATCGGTAACCCAAAATAATTCACTCTTCTGAAGTGAGCTCATTTATGAGACAAGTCTATTAAAGCTTACAAAACACACTGTGAGGTGTGACCTGGTTACATGATTTATCACTAATAGTTATCCTTTGACAAAACATTCACTATGGGCTCAACAAGAAAACAACCAAAATTCATTAAATGTCATATTGAAATATAAAAGACTGTTAAGTATCACTTAGTTAAGAGATTTATTTATAACAATGGTTAAAAAAATACAGTAATGATCTAATTCAAATACAACTTTGATTTTCAGATTTTGAGATCTATGCTAAGATCAAAATACCTCTAATGAATAATAAATTCAATCTTTCATTTCCTCCAACTTTGTTTCACTCGATATGTACTTCTCTGACACTCGGTGTTGTCTGTAGTTCTACTTAGTTGTGTCTTCAATGAGTTTGATCAGTGGTGCACGAAAACAATCCTTTTCACATGAATTCTCCTACATCATCAAAAATCCTAGAATCAATAATGAATCCCATGTCTCCTTATATGGATATCATAAACCATTTTCTTTTAGTCCATACATTTTTCCTCTTAATCTTCACCATTAATTTTTCCGCTTTAACCTTCCTTGACAGTTGTGTTATTAAAACATTTCATTCTCCTCCATTCGATCAATCTTAAATTTTGTCAGTCATTTGATCATCATAACAAACATTATCTTCTACCTCGAAATCATAAACAATTGTCTAGCTCATCATTTTAGTTAGTTGTTATAAAGTTCATTTATTTATTTCACTTGGTCAATACAAGAATGCATCGGCGGTTACCCACTCAGTTAATACTATACTTGGTATACACTACACTTTCTCTATGTATACAAAAATCTTCATTTATCGACCACATAAACTTGTTCAGTTCTGATCTTCAATTCATAATAGAATCATGTAATACAATAAGGTCATCAACATAATGTCGTAGACTCATCAATAAGTTACTCAAAATATACCATATCCATATCTTTCATATCCATCTCATCTTCATGTAGATATCTCATTCCTTTACCATTTTCCTTCTTTAGATGATTGTAACTATCATGATAAGTACAATCAAAACTAGTTGAAATCAATGACAATGCATTAACTGATTAACTATCTTACCTACACTTTAGTAGCTCAGTGATCATCAATCAATTTGTCTTTCCATTATCCATTCCTTCCTTCAAGATATTTGAGCAGTTGTAGGTTATCAAACATGACAACCCTTAAGAGAAAAGAATGTTATTGACCCCTTGTTCTAATAGTGAAATAGATGAAGGGTCAAATTAAATGGCTAACCTATCTAGGGATCCGTTCCCCATTCCCTTTAGATGACATAGTTTTGACCAATCACCAATGAAGTAGTTACTTGAGAGTAAGAAATAGTATTATTCTACCTTGCAAGTCCCAAGTTCCTACACCAACATTTTAGAGATTCCATAAATTTACATCTCTTGGCACAAATTAATTTTAAACATGATTTTATTTTACTATATTGACTAAAATACCTTTTAAGGATAAAACTAATTTACATCAATCCTTTGAGGTCTTGCGGATGTATAAATCTACCATATAAAAAATATTGGTCTACCATACAATCTACACTACCAAATTTTTAATAAGGAAAATTGTATATATTTTTATCTTCTATTCTTGGTGAAGTGGAGTTTTGAGGTTTGTACCCTTGCATACAAGGATATCCAAGGATTTTCCAAAGATATGGATAAATCTCTAGTAGTTTTAGGATTAGATTTCATTCATTTTAATTTCAATCATATTCTTGAGATGCTTCAAATTTTCAACCTTTCTTTTGGCTCCAACACATTAGACAAAGTTTGTTGGTGCTTTAGTATTTAAGGTGATGATTTTATATTGGAGGACTCCATGTGTTATTTTAACATAGTTTCTTGTAATTCTACAACATCTTATTCTCATAAATACATGCGAAGATACCACATGATGGCTCGACATATTAATAATAGGCCTTTTATTTTAGGAGAAAAAATAGTGGATGGAACAAAAATAGTTTTGAGAGGAATGAAAATTAATATGTAACAAATCTATCCATCATGTCACATGTCACAAACATAGGCAAACTAAAGAAGAAAGAAAAGAGAGGTCGCAATGCAAGTGGAAGGCTCCATATGTTGGTACAATGAAATTACAAGAATTTTTTAGGCATAGAGAAGAACCAAAAGGTTGCCATTGTTTCTTTCAAAGGTAGGGTCACTTGGTTTTTTCCATGTATAAAATTAAGAAGCTTCAAAGAAAAATGTAGCTACAAGCCAATGCTAAGGTAATTAACACAAAGAGAGTGGATAATGAAAGTGGTAATAATGCTATGGGAATGAAAGTTGAATAATTATGCTGAAATAATTATCCCAAACATAGTTGTAATGATCTTCATCATGGTGAATTGTTTGTGGAGGAGACTGGGGAAACTTTTTTGCACTATGCAAACTTTTTCTAGTTATGGGAGAAATCTTTACATATAAGTAATTTACTTTCTTCTATCTTAGGGGGTAGAAAATCTTCTTTCAAAATACTTATACTAGCTCTAGTAATGGATCAATTCCTTATATCTTAGTAGTTTACTTAAATTATTATCAAAAGAAATCAATATAAAAATTATGTCCCTACTAGCCTTTGTTGTATGTTTTCTCTTATTTCCTATAGCTAGACTAAGTTACTTTTCTACTGATTATTTCATTAATGTGGCTATTTATTTCTTGATTTTCCATCTTTTTTGGTTTCAAGATTCATAAATAGATTATGGGCTCATTTGTATTACTCTTTCTATTATCTACTTATTTTATGATTTGAAATTGCATTATCCTTTATGGTGGATGGAGATTTAAATTGTTTGAAAATATTTGCGTAAATGTATCACCTTAGAGAAGATCTAATTTATGTTTTATTGTTATCCATTTCCTCAAAACCCATACAAACAACAAAGAGTTGGATTCTAAAGTCTTGGAGGTTGTTTTGTGGAGTGCAAATTAGTCCACCATTCACAAAATTTTACATAAGGTTGTTTCCCTTAGGCACAAGCATTTGAGATCAACATAAAAATTACTCTTGATAATTAAAATAAAAGTTCAATTATTTACAATGAAAAAATATATTAATGAAGTAGCCTATATAGGCTTTAAAAATTATTGCATTATTTTTGGAGTAATACCTACTAAAAATATTATTATAGTGTGAAATATAAGCCAATATAGCTAAATATTCATAATAAATTAATCACCCAGGACATCATAATCCTATTAATTTTTTATTATTTTAATATTTTTCACAAATAAATATTCTTGAAGGGTTTTACCTTCCTTTAATCCATTCCATATTAGATATCATTTTTATTACTACTACCTAGAGAACACCCCCAATTTCAATCCTACTCCACCCCATAATTCTCCTTCTAACAATAATTGAAACCCTACTTCATAGGGAAGAAGCTACATTTACACTTGTAGCCAAGATTATGGTAGATATAGAAAAATACCGACTTGAAGATGATACTAATAAAAAATGGAAGGTCTCCACATTTAGTAGAGAATAAATTAAAGGTAGTAGAGAAAAATAAGAGGAACCTCTAGACCTAGTTCTTTATTACTCTTTTTCCCATTCCCCTTGACAAAAACCCAATTTCATGAGGCACCATACGACCTTAATATTATCAAGAAATTTAGATATGGTGAGGAAGAGGAGAAAATATCTCTCAAGATACTAATGTGTCCCAGGATTGGCTTGTGATGAACATGGATTAGGAACACCTAAGTGCTAGGGTTGAAACTTTACAAACCCATAGAAATTTCATTATTGGAAAGGAAATATAAAATAGATAAGACACCTCAAGAATAGAATATAGAGAATACTTGGGATCAATAAATATATAATGTAAAAGGTTAAAATTGCATTTTCGATAATGGGAAGAAAGATTGAGAGAAAGAAGAAGAAGAAAATCTTTTGATGATCATTAAGGAGGATAAAGATAATAGAGAGAGTAATGATGCATCTTTATTATGGGAAAGAGAGATACATAATATGCTTGAAGGATGAGGCAACATTTCTTAAGATCTATGTAGTTTTATTAGTGTCCTTTTTGTTAGAGTAATAAAGTGTTTAGTGATTAATTAAATCATCCTTGATTTAATTACTAAGTCACTTATTACCTATTTCTACTTAAGCTAAACTTTAGGCATATAATAATTAATTGCTTTATTAATTATTATTGTGCAATCTAGGTTTTACCTTTTTAGGTTTTCAGATCTCCTTTTATAAGGATTGATCTCCTTTGTTTTCATAATAGATTGTGTAACAGATGTATTCATTATTGAATTTTAACTTTTATTTTTGCACATCAAGAATGATTTCTCCTCTCTCTTGGATCAATGTGTTCAGGCCTCCATAGGTTCTTACTTCTTCTCTCTCTTTCTATGATAGGTGTTTGCATGCAGGTCTTCTTGGCAGCTGTGGGTTGTTTTTCATCAACTCTAATACTTTTTTGGTGCTAGTTAGATCTTTAGACTACAATTTCTAAACTCTCTTAGTTTTTATGCTTTGTTTATAACCCTTTGTGGTGGAATTTGGTGGGATTGATCTGTAAGCCTGTCTTTTTTTTACATTTATGATTTTTTATTGATCTATAATGGGTTGGGGTCCTTCCCAACTTATTATAATGCAAAAATTATACATATATATATATATATATATATACATATATATATATATGTATATATAGATATATATATGTATGTATATATATATATATATATATATATATATATATATATATATATATATATATACATATATATATATATCTATATATACATATATATATATATGTATATATATATATACATATATATTATATATTATATATACATATATATATATATATGTATATATATATACATATATATTATATATTATATATATATATATATATATATATATATATATATATATATATATATATATATATATATATATATATATATATATATATATATATATATATATATATATATATGATGAAGGGTGCTCCCCTTAATACCACAACCACATAAGAGAAATAGAGAAACAACAACAATAATAGGCAAGAACAGAAAATTGGCTTCTTATTATCTCCACAAATGTGGAATTACAAACTTTCAGAATTACAATATGCAAAGCCACATGGGCATTCCCTTACAATATTCTTTAAGACAAAGCCTCGAATCAATACCCAGATCTACTACCCAGAACTATTCTGAACTGCTTAAGACAATAATACAGCCTTCCTTATATAGGCAATTTTCCACCGCCTGGGAAGGTTCTAGAATTTTAGCTAATAAGGCCGACCAAACTTAGAATTATTTTATTTTACATTTTATTACATCATAGTCGGCTCAAGATAACCTTTGAAACCCGAACAGAAATTTTGAAGAAAATTATTTTTCGCCATTTCAGGTGACCCAACTTCCGAAGACCATAAGTCATCACCAGTTGACCCGATCGGCTATTATAACCCCATTTCAGAAATGCCACGAAGCGCTCTACAGGTTTGACCGGTGCAAGTGCTTGTCACCCAAATTTTTGACCTCATCCGAGGCCTCTAAAGCCTTCAAAACTGAGTTTAAAGTTTATGTACCCTGCTGCCAATACCGAAAATCTTCAATATCTTCCAATATACACTTGATCTGGCAATGAAACTTTACTGGCAGACTTATATGACCAACATGAACCTCCAAGAAAGAAATGAGATCATTCTAAGCACATACGAAAATTACCAAAAATAGTAACTTTCCATAAATAGCAGCTCTGCACAAAATAGCCCTTATTGAATACAAAAATAGAAATATTTTTGGGTGATGCAAGATTGCTCTTACACCCAGGATGCTCCTGCATCAGACACCCGGGGTAATTGGAGAAGTGACCCTGTCACGACTCAGGTGTGCAGAGGAAAACCAAGATGGTTAACCTCCTCCTTTGTTATCCATGATGAATCTTCAATAGGTCATCCTTTCCATTTGACCAAATACTCTTCATATGTCTTGTTCCTTGTGCTTCTGCCAACACGACTGTCCAATATGTCTTCGATCTCCTTGATATCTGAACTGGTTGCTGGAATACTCCACTGTGCTGCTACAACCTCATCTTCAACACCTCCTTCATGATACTCCGTCAAATCTGAAATGTTAAACACTGGTGAAATATTTAGCTCAGTAGGCAATTCTACCTCATATGCATTTCCTGAATCATGTTTCTTCAGTATCTTACATGGCCCAAACTTCTTCATTTTCAGCTTGTTATAAGTACCAACTGGAAACCGCTCCTTCCGCAAATGAACCATGACTTCATCACCAACTTGAAATTCCTTATACATCCTTTTCTCATCTGCCTTAGCCTTATACTATGCGTTCATCTTGGTAATATGCTTCCTCACCTCCCCATGGATGTTCTTCAAGTGTTCTGCAAAATCTTCAGCTTCAACACTACTTATTTCTCCTTTATCTATCTTCCTCAATTCAGATGCATTTCTTGGACTACTTCCATATACAATCTGGAATGGTGATTTACCCGTGCTCCTGTTGACAGAATTATTGTATGCAAATTCCGCCTGTGGTAAAATCAAATCCCATCCTGTTGGTTTATCTCCAACCAAACATCTCAGAAAATTTCCCAAACTTCTATTCACCACCTCTGTCTGTCCATCAGTCTGTGGATGATGTGATGAACTGAACTTCAAATCTGTCTTCAACTTCTTCCATAATGTACGCCAGAAATATCCAACAAACTTAGTGTCCCGATCTGAAACTATGGTCTTTGGCAAACCATGAAGTCTTACTACTTCGCTGAAAAACAATTCTGCTACATGAACAGCATCATTAGTCTTCTTGCAAGGAATAAAATATGCCATCTTTAAAAATCTGTCAACCACCACAAAAATTGAATCATGTCCCCACTGAGTCATCGGTAAACCAAGAACAAAGTCCATACTGATATCCTCCCAAGGTTTCTCCGGTATAGGTAATGGCTGATACAACCCTGTATTCTGCTTCACTCCTTTCGCCATCTGACATACTCTACAACTCTGTACAAACTTCTTCACATCTTGCTGCAATTGTGGCCAATAATAATTCTTACCAACCAAAGCAAGGGTTTTATCACGACCAAAATGTCCAGCCAATCCTCCACTACACTTCTCCTTGATGAGATCCTCCCTCATAGAACTTCATGGAATGCACAACTGAATCCCTCTGAATAGCATATCATCCTGGATGATGAAATCCAACCATTTCGTCCTGTCTAGAGTAACAGGTTCCGTACAAGCTTTCCAAGCTTCACCAAAATCAGGATCCTCTGGATATAAATTCTTGAGTTCCTTGAACCCAACCACTTCAATCTGCATTTCTGTCAGCAATAGTTGCCTTCTACTAAGAGCATCTGCAACCCTGTTAGACTTTCCACTTCTGTGTTTCAAAACAAATGTATAACTCTGCAAAAACTCAACCCATTTCAAATGCCTCTGATTCAACTTTCCTTGACTATTCAAATATTGCAAGCTTGATGATCAAGTATACAAGATAACTCCTTAGGAAGCAGATAATGTCTCAACTTCTTTAATGCCTGAACTATAGCATAAAATTCTTGATCATAAATAGAATATTTTTTCTTGGCATCATTTAACTTCTCACAGAAATAAGCAACAGGTTTACCTTCTTGGCTCATAACAGCTCCTATTGCAGTACCACTAGCATCACAATCTACTTGAAACACCTTATTAAAATCTGGAACTGCTAAAACAGGTTGTTCTGTAACTTTTTGTTTCAACAATTGAAAACTCTTTTCTGCCCCATTAGTCCACTTAAACTCTTTTCTATCCCCTCTCATTGTTTCAGTCAAGGGTCCACAAATAATGCTAAAATTTCTGATAAACTTTCTGTAAAAGCTAGCTAGACCATGAAAGATCTTACCTCAGTAGCACTCCTTGGAGTAGGCCATTCAAGGATAGCCTGTACCTTCTCTGGGTCATTTTTAGACCTTCTGCTGAAACTACAAATCCCAAATACACTAACTCTTTCTTCACAAAATTGCACTTCTTCAAATTAATCAACAATTTCTCATCTCTCAACTTCTCAAACACCATATGAATATGCATCATATGTTCCTCCAATGTCTTGCTAAAAATCAAAATATCATCTAGGTAAACAATGACAAACTTACCCAGAAATTCTTTTAGAACCTCGTTCATGAGCCGCATGAAAGTGCTCGGTGCATTGGTTAGCCCAAAAGGCATGACTAACCACTCATACAGTCCTTCCTTTGTCTTGAAGGTAGTCTTCCATTCATCTCTTTCTCTGATCCGAATCTGATGATATCCACTTTTCAGATCTATCTTTGAGAAATACACAGCTCCACTCAAACAGTCCATAATATCATCCATTCATGGCAATGGAAACCTGTACTTGATTGTGATCTTGTTTATTGCCCTAGAATCTATACACATCCTCCATTCTCCATTCTTCTTTGGTGCTAATACTGCTGGTACAGCACAGGGACTCAGACTCTCACAGATCAATCATTTCTGTAACAGTTCATGTACTTGTCTGTTCAACTCTTCACTTTCTGCAGGTGTCATTCTGTGTGCTTCCTTATTCGGCAAACTCACTCCTGGGATCAAGTCCATCTGATGACTGATCTTCCTGACTGGTGGTAATCCTTCAGGCACGTTATCGGATACAATATCCTGAAACTCATTCAACAAATCTGCAACTTCTACAGGAACATCTTCTAATTCCTCTTTACCAGCTTTTGGAATTAAAGCAAAACATACATGCTCATGCCTCATACCATCTAGAAAATTTCTTCCATCAACAAAAGTTATCCTTGCATTACCACATACCTTTTCTTCAGTCTCCTTCAATTGTTTTATCTTATGTCGCACTCCATCCTTTGTCAGGGAATAGGTATTCGCACGACCATCATGTACAACACATCTGTCAAACTGCCATGGTCTACCCAACAACATATGACATGCATCCATAGATATGATATCACACAATACCTCATCTTGGTATCCACCAATCTTGAACTTTACTAGGCATTGTTCATTGACCATGACCTTGTGGTCATCTTGTACCTAGGCAATCCGATATGGATGTGGGTGTTTCTGTCTCTTGAGCTTCAACTTTGTCACCATCTCTTCTGACACCAAATTGTCAGTGCTTCCACTATCAATAATCACATCACAACATTTACCTTCGCACTTGCACCTGGTGCGAAACAGGCTCCTTCTTTGCTCAGGTTCATTCTCACCACTCAACAGGACTCTTCTGTTAATCAAAGTTTCTCCTCTTTCAGCATCTTCAAAATTTGATGATCTGGCATCTTCATCTACATGTGCAACTCTGGCATGGCCTTCATTTCTCCTGTCTGTTCTTCCTTGGCGCTGAGGACATTCAAATGCCCTATGACCTTCTTCTCCACAGTGAAAACATGTTCCACAGAAGCTACCTCTTCCAGATCCTTGTCCTCTTCCTCTTCCTCTCTGATCTCTATTATTCTGATCCTGGAAACGATTGGAATTATTTCCTTGCTGATTCTGACTGCTACTGGCCTCATCCTTCTTTTTCAGATCTTCATTTCGGCCACCATATGACCGTCCACCAGATCGTCCACCACGACCTCTTCCGTTTTGTCTGCTCTCAAACTTCTTGTTCAGCTTTTCCTCTACTTTTAGGGCAAACTGGTATGCCTCTTCAATACTGTTCATTCAAACCAGATTCAGCTCCTCCTGAATGCTTGGCCTTAAGCCATTAAGGTATCGGGCAACTTTCTCCTTATCAGCTTCTGCATGGCCTGTTCTGATGAGAAGTCGGTAGAACTCTTCTGTATACTCCTGAACAGATCTTCCTACTTGCTTCAAACTCTGCATTTTCTTCAGTAGGTCAAGCTCATAATCAACAGGAATGAACTGTCATTTCAATTTATCCACCATCCGATCCCATCTTGTGATTTTATCTTTCCCTCTTCTATTTCGTTCTAATTGAATTTCTTGCCACCAGATCTTCGCATGACCTTTCAATCTGGCCTTCGCAAATTTCACCCTATCAGGATCCTCAACATCTTCGTACTCAAAATATTCCTCACATTCATTGATCCAGTCGATCAATTCCTCTAGGTTAAGATTTCCAGAAAATGTAGGAACCTCAATCTTAGGTCTTTTTCCAATCTTGGAAATCGCCTGAAAAAGTCTTTCTTCCTCCTGGTTCACAATTTCAGCTTCTCCTTCTTGATATTCTTCTTTGGCTTCATCCTCGCTTTTATCTCTGACATTAAGATTCATTCCTCTGTGAATCTCTTCTTGCAATGCTCGCACTTGTCTCTGCAGCTCTCTAACCTCAGGTGTTACAACACTAGCTCTTCCGCCACGTTCCCTTCGTGGAGTCATTTTTGCGATGCGCGCTGAAACCCTAACCACCGTCCTGGTGCAAACTGCCTCACAGTCGGCGATCTATTTACACACTCAAGAAAAACTTGCTCTGATACCACCTGATGAAGGGTTGCTCCCGTTAATACCACAACCACATAAGAGAAATAGAGAAACAACAACAATAATAGGCAAGAACAGAAAATTGGCTTCTTATTATCTCCACAAATGTGGAATTACAAACTTTCAGAATTACAATATGCAAAGCCACATGGGCATTCCCTTACAATATTCTTTAGAACAAAGCCTCGAATCAATACCCAGATCTACTACCCAGAACTATTCTGAACTGCCTAAGACAATAATACAGCTTTCCTTATATAGGCAATTTTCCACCGCCTGGGAAGGTCCCAGAATTTTAGCCAATAAGGCCGACCAAACTTAGAATTATTTTATTTTACATTTTATTACATCATAGTCGGCTCAAGATAACCTTTGAAACCCGAACATAAATTTTGAAGAAAATTATTTTTCGCCATTTCAGGTGACCCAACTTCCGAAGACCATAAGTCATCACCAATTGACCCGATCGGCTATTATAACCCCATTTCGAAATGCCACGAAGCGCTCTACAGGCTTGATTGGCGCAAGCGCCTGTCACCCAAATTTTTGACCTTATCCGGGGCCTCTAAAGCCTTCAAAACTGAGTTCAAAGTTTCTGTACCCTGCTGCCAATACCGAAAATCTTCAATATCTTCCAATATACACTTGATCTGGCAATGAAACTTTACTGGCAGACTTATATGACCAACATGAACCTCCAAGAAAGAAATCAGATCATTCTGAGCACATACAAAAATTACCAAAAATAGTAACTTTTCATAAATAGCAGCTCTGCACAAAATAGCCCTTATTGAATACAAAAATAAAAATATTTTTGGGTGATGCAAGATTGCTCTTACACCCAGGATGCTCCTGCATCAATATACATATATATATATATATATATATATATATATATATATATATATATATATATATACATATAATAATATATATATATATATGTATATACATATACATATAAATATATATATATAGTATATAATATAAATATATATATATATATGTATGTATATACATATACATATATATATATATATGTATATATATATATATATATATGTATGTATATACATATACATATATATATATATATATGTATGTATATACATATACATATATATATATATAGTATATATATATATATACATATATATGTATATACATGTGTATATATATATGTATATATGTATATATATGTATCTATATATATATATATACATATATATATACGTATATATATACATATGTATACATATATACATATATACATATACATATATACATATATACATATATATGTATACATACATACATACATAATATATATATATATATATATATATATATATATATATATATATATATATATATATATATATATATATATCTACGTATGTATGTATGTATGTACATATATGTGGGTATATATCATATATATAGGCTAAGTGCACCAACCATTCAATCACCCCTGGGCAACTTTAGTCCTCCCACCCACCACGGCCTCTTGGAATAGTAGGGGCCCACAAATTAATCTACCTTTGAACTATAGTTTCCCACCCAACCACCCATAGGAAGCAGGTTGATTAATTAAAAAATATAATAATCCCTCCAATTAATCTACCACCCACCCACCCCTATCAAGGTGAACCCGGGGGGTCTTTCCCCTACAGGGGTAGGGGCTAGGATGCCCCCACTAAAACTAGAACTAGTTTCGGGGCCCTACCTTGCCCTACCAAGGGATGAGAATGGTGAATGGAATTCAGTATATATAAATACATACACACACACACACACACACACACACACACACACACACACACACACACACACATATATATATATACATATATACATATATACATACATATATATATGTATATATATATGTATATATATATATGTATATATATATGTATGTATATATATATACATATATATACATATATATACATATATATATATATATATATATATATATATATATATATATATATATATATATATATATATATATATATATCTCTGTGTGTGTGTGTGTGTGTTGTTGGAAATATTCAAGACTAGCCAAGTTACTAAGAAAGGAGGGGTGAATTAGTAACTTCAAAACTTTTAACAAATTCAGATCTTAACCTTATTCTAAATAACATTTAGATCAATAAGCTAACTACATGCATTAGTAATAGAAAGAATAAAACATGCATAACACTTTGAACACATAGATTTGGTGACCTGGAAACCTTCCAAATAGAAAGTAAAACTGGCGTGGGGATGATACCCACAAAACTTCAATACTACAGTATAAAGTTTTCCGGTTAAGGCTTACAATGATCACTTCTGATGATCTGCCCTGTTAGGAGCAATAAGGACTGCTAGGTCCACCTTGTTAGAGGATTTACAAACATACAAAGAAGTATGCACTCGGTTAAGAGATTTTACAAAGACTGTTAATTCTACCCTGTTAAAGGATTTTAAGCTGATTCACCTATTAGGATGAAACAGTAGATCTCTTACTTGCAACTGTACTTGCTGATTGAGATTCTTTGATGTATTGATCACCTTTTGTGATGGATATATCTTTGCTACTCCTTATACTATTGTAGCCCTTTGTAATTTGCTTATCTCTACCTTTCTTCTCTTTTTCAGACTTCTCGCTTCTTCTCCCCCTTGGATATGATACAAAACAATGTTTATATATCAATCCAAAACAACTACAAAATAATTACAAAGTCAGCTCTCAAACAAGTTAGCACAAATATTACTGAGTCGGCCCAAATATAGTTACTCAGTTATTGCAAACTAACTCGGTGACTTTCTGATACTCGGCATCCACTGTGTTACTCGACATCATCATTCTCTCGGTAGAAGTGGAGGCTTGGTCCATACTAACCACTCAGTTGTAGTTTCAAACTCGGTATATACTGGAGACTCAGTAGATATAGTGTCACTCAGTAGAAACTGAATTCCCTGTTTACCATGCTGGCACTCGGTAAACACTGCTCATCTCATCACTTGGTAATGATAACTTGGTAAGCACTATGAATCTTGATTTGTTCGGTAAACACTATTCTGTTTGCTTGGTAAAACACTGTCCTGTCTGCTCGGTAAACACTATCCTGTCTGCTCGGTAAACATACAGAGTCTGAATAAGTGTTGTTACTAATGAAAAACATACTTAATGCCAACAATCTCCCCCTTTGGCATTAGTGACAAAAACACTTATTGCCCAAAAAATCATGCTAAATCTATTTTTGATTTTTCAAAAAAATTATCTTTGTCATACTGTTGTATATACATTTCATGTCTCCCCCATAAAATATATATACAAATATCTTATTTCACCTCATACTCATATTTCCTATTTCTCTCATATACTTTCTCCCCCTTTCATATCTCACATATCTTATATACTTTCTCCCCCTTTTTGACAATAATGCCAAAGGTGTATATACAAATATTTTACATGGAGATGCCAAAGTGTGAGAGAAAATCAGAATGTACCTTACTTATTAATGCTAGAGTTCTATCCCAATTTTCTTACAGAATCTTGCACGTATGGAGTGCAACTTGGACTTCTGTAGAGAGTTCAATCATGTGATCTGCAATTGAAAATTAATTGTCATGGATCAATGTTTTTGAGTGTGCAATATGCTTCTACATTGTATCCATGATGGGAAGGATCATGTTCTGAATATCTATTAATGTTGACCTGATCCTTGCATCTTCTCTCAATAACTCTGATTGCTTATCAGATAGGAATCTGACTGTCATATGATGTGTAGAGCTTGAACTAGGTTCAAGTCGCAACTTCTATGCACTAATCTTTAGATCCTCATCAATCTTATTTATTTTGTCTTTAATCTCCTTTGAGAACTCGGCAACATTACATACTTTGACAAAAAATGATGTTACCTTGGAATAGGACTCAATGCTAGTCAAAACTAAAGATAACCCTGCTTGATTGATAGCTATTTGCTGAGCAATGTGCTCAAGCACTTTATTATCAAACTTCTTCTCAGCCTTCTCAAGCAACTTATCTGATCCAGAAGAATCCTCATTGAACTTGTTTACTGCCTCTGCCAACTATAACAAAATGTGTTGAGAGGAATCAACTTCAACACCTATTGCTTCTATCAAAATATTCTTGGCATCCTCAATGATCTTATATTGCTTATCTCTTTCTTCTTTTAGTTTCTTCTGCTTTGCTTTCTTCTGGAGGAGTTCACCAACTATTTGCATTTGGTCTACTTAAAGATTTGCAAAATCTAATTGTGGAATTTCTATCTCCTCATCTAAATCTATGTCCTATTCTATATTCTTACTCAAAAATTTTGTACTCGGTTGAGTCTTTATACTTAATGCCTTTGTAGTAGAAATTATTGTAGACATAGTAGGACTTTTAGTGAAAAATGATAAACTTTCAACTGATGGAATGCTAACTGGAATACTTGATAAACCAAAAACTAAATTCTTTACAACTGTAGAATCTGAAGTACTTACTAAGGTATTCAAAACTGAAGTACTTGCTGCTAAAAAACTCAAAACTGAAGAAGGTACTGAAGATGGCACTAGAGATTGCAACTCGGTGGAAGGAGGTTGAAGCTCGGTAGATGAAGTGGTAGCCACTTTTGTCATTGATACATTGAGCTGTGTTAGTGATGATTAGACATTTGATGCATCTGTAGGTGTTGTCACAATCACACTTGAAATTATCTCTGGGCTAGATGTAGCAATCTTTACTGGAGAGTGAGGAAGTGAGGCAATCACCTTTGCAGCTATCTAAACTGGATCATCTTCCTCAACATTCTTCTTAGCTTCCTCGGTGGCTTCTTCTATCTCAACATTATCAATCTGAACTACTTCTTCTTCTTCTTCATCATTGTCATCTTCAATATCTTTTATTATCACGGTTTCAACACTCGGTTTGTGAAGATGATAGATGTTTTTCCAAGTAAAATTTGCACTCTTCACAACTGACTCTATATCCTTGATCAAAATCAAACAACTGTTGAATTTTAGTGTCATCTTGCGCTCATTTTCTATCAATGCCTTATTTATTTCATCATTTTTCAAACTTGGCATCAACTGTCTTAAGGTTTGAGCATATATGTCCTTGACAATTTGTCTTGCATTGGACCATCTCAACTTGACTTTATCCAATAGAACACCTAGAATTTGAGAAGCCATATCATCAGGTGAGTACTTCCATTTTCCCATTTTCTCAATAACAACATCTTCAATTTCTTGCTGCTCTGCCTCTGATCTAATTTCATATTTGAGAGATTTGAAATTTGAAATTCCAGATCCTTCTCTCAAATCCTTAATCTTTTGTTCAAATGAGGGAGGAGGCTTTTGAGTACTATATCATCATTGACTTTACCTACCTTGCCCCTTGTTTTTCTTGTGAAGACTGCAGTAAATTTTTTTTGGTGCCTTAGTGATTGTCGCCTTCCCTTTCTTCTTCATAGGTACTTGTTCTTCTTCACTTTCATTCTTTTCTTCTTCTTCTTCTTCTTCTTCTTCAATGTCCTCTCCTTTTCCCTCGGTTAACATTAGAGGTGTGCTGGATTGCATCTTGGCCATCCTCTTTCTACCTTTGTCAACTGCGTGTGGAAGTTTTATGCTTAGCTCAATTCTTACCTTAGCTTCATCATATGTTCCAAAGTATGGAGCCTTTGGATCAATGGGTTGATTTACTAGGGCTTCAATTATATCCTTTGTCTCATCAATGTTTACCTCATAAGGAAGAGGTTTCACCCATACAATCCTAGGCCTTACTGCCTGAATGTATACTCTATCACAATCAACCATGAAACAAATATCATCTTTATAATCTTCCACCAACTTTTGTGGAATCTGGAATCTGCTATTCATCTTTTCTTTAAAAGATTCAAAATAGTTATCCATTATGCTTGCAAAATTCTCACCCATTTCTGCAATGTACTCATTTATCTGATAAAGAACAGGCACATCCTTTCTCCATTTTACTATGCCTTTTGATGGGAAAAACTTTTGAGCATAGAAAAATAAACAAACCAATAGTGAGCCAAACTTACATGGATTGTTCTTTGAGGTTTGGATGCTCTCCATATTCTTGTTGAACTATTTCAACAATAACTCTGCTAGGTCAAATGACAGATTGTTCTTCACAATTTTATAAGCTAGGTCAACTGCTTCACATGGAACACTATTCTGTCAACTTGAACTGTATATCTTGTGAGCTATGACATATGTGCCAAATTTTAGTTCTGCATCGGTAATACTATTTATTCTCATACCTCTACCATCCCATTCGGCTAGGGTTTTCTTTTCCAGCTCTACCCGACCTAGGGTTTTTGTAGATTTAGCCTTGGCAAGCATGGGAAGACCAGTGATTTGATGAATCATCTTCTCTATTATTTCCACTGGTTTCTCAAGCCAAATTTTACCTTCATGCACTCAGCTTAGGATATTTCTAATTGTAACAACCCATAATAAACTAAAAGATAAAACCATGAAGATCCAGCCATACACAACCACAACAACATGACAAATTTTTATTTTTTTGTTATAATACTTCAAATTCAGAACAAAATACATAGTATTTGGTTCTAGGAGCATTACAATTTCCAAACTGAGTTACATAAGAGTAAATATGAATACTCTTTACTCAAAACTTATTTTCAAATACATATTTCTTCTAAGCCTTTTACATTCTACGAATAGAACTGATAACTAAAAAACAAGAAATCATCTGCCTTCCATAAATCATAACAACAGCTACCCACTGGCCCAAAACTCATTGATTTATCCATTTAAACCTGAAAGTCAAGAGTAAACACAAACACAGATGCAAACAAGGCTCCGTCACATTAATTAGGATAACGAAGTACTTCCAGAAACCTGCATCCATAATAAAATCAAAATAACCTATAATCCATGCAGATAAAATATAGATGTTACTAAAATTTAATAACATGATTCCATTCTTTTAACACTAAAATCAGCAAGCACTGCATTACTTTTCCAACAGAAATAAACTCACAAAGAAAATGACAAGGTAATGATCCAGTAGTTCATGGGTGTCTACATAAGAATCTACGCTATGTATCCGTGAGGAAACTCATAGTAATCCATTATGTCTGATGAAACCATAATGTTTTATCTTGTTAGATGATACCCATAGCCCATGAATTTATAATTATTGCTTAATTAAATAATTGACAGAAATTCTTTCCCATAAGGATATAGACTAGTGTCAGACACAACTGACAGAAATTCTATCAACACAAGGTACTAGACTAGTGTCAGCCACCCAATCTAAGGATCACTCTTGCATTATATCAAAACACTTATACTAGCATTTAATAATTGAAATAAAATAAACTATATTTCTCATTTCCAACTATATCTCCATTTCTATTGTATCAATAATGAAATTGAATCAACAATAAAAAATCCATCTAAATCCACATTCCTATTTTACCACAATCTCATTCCAATGTAACCATCTCAAATTAAATCCATTTAACATTTAAAAATAGCATTATAAATGGTACAGTAAAATATAAATAACTCCATAAAATAGAACCGAATCATAAACAAATATCTACTGAAACATTGCAATAAACATTGCATTTAATATACAAATAAATACGCCATAACCAATTAAATGTATTTTTATTTACTTAACATCCTATTCTGTTATTTATAAGAACATACTCTTATATACATGTTGATGTATGTATATGCATACACCATGGCTCGAGTATGCATCTATATAACCCAACAGATATATAATTATATACTCTTATAAATAACATTTCGAAGTGACAAGTAAATTATTCCACACTTATTTACTAGCAGTGGCACAAGATAAAAACAACATTCTAATTCTAAAACTTTATAACAACTCCAAGCCCAAAGATATAAATTGAGAATCAAATCCATCATTTCGGTTTTTACAGAATTATATCTATTTACAGAACTTTCGAAATGGTCATTTAATATTATACCTTCAATCACATTAGTATACAATAATAGAATTGAACAGTCGACTACATTAAAAACAATTTTGAAACGAACTCAAAAATCCTTTTACTGCCTTCGACCTTTAACAGACAAACATCTAATCGCATAATCCTTAGCTGTTTTCAAAGACTCAAACTTCCCATAACTGATATTCAAAATTGACTCTGTTATAACATTCTAATACACTATCATCTTAGTTTACAAGCTGGTAACCTTTTTGGTATTCCAAATTACACAAAATAACTTTCGAATACTTCAAATAAACGTATGTTACTATCGCATATGACAATAATCATGCTACAAAGAAAAAATGTTGAAGGATAAGATAAAAGAAATCTACTATCTGATGATAGACAATATACTATCCACTTTTCCTTGGTATACCAACCTTCAGTTCATTACATTATATACGAAAGATTTAAGAGTCAAATGAATAAAGACTCTATTTTCCTCGACAGTATACACCACTCAACTAAACAAGAAGTTCAACATCTGACCCACTAATGGCATCAAATACCAGCTCCACAAAATTCAAATACAACATGGTGAGCATCAAACTCTAATACCATGAACAACACATAGTAACTTTAGAAGTATGGCAACCTCAATTTCCTTACAACCGCATTTAGATTACTATCAACAGACAACTCACATGTTCCAGATAACTAGAAAGAAAACCCAAGAACCACCTTATCGACACCTACAAAGCAAGAATATGAGTAATCGATACTTCAAAAAATGTGAAATATGAGCTATCATAAAATCCCTATTCCACAGAGCAAAACCACATAACATTCGCACCCAGAAACACACATATAGAACAATGGTCTCAAATAAAATTACTCTGTTACAAAGAATTCTTAACACCCAACATCCTATACACATTCCAGACTTCCTATCCAAAGTATTGCATTTCTTGAAACTCAAATTCACCAGACCAAAAGCTTGGCCAAACATTAGTAAGCTCGCAGGTACATCACAGACTCAATCTAAAATACAAAACTCCCAAGACTTCATGCTGTTAAACTGAAACTACCTTGTATTCAAATAAGATACATCACAGTCGCGAGACTCAAAGAAACCCTCTAAACCATGTAAACCATGTCGCAGGGTAATACAAAGACAAGAACACTAGACATTAAGAATCTTCCCTAAACATCATCTCTATTTATTTCTATTCTACGAATTCACATAGCATTTAACCAATCCCCAACAGAAACATCAACACTACAAAATCAAGTTTCATAACTAAAGATTCTAAAAGTAATCTCCAGATTTACATTGACCATTCATATAACGATGATAAACATTATTGCAGACTTAAATTTACGAACAAAACATAAAAGATAAGCAAGAGATTGAGTCAGAAATTGCCCCTGCCTGGTTTTCGTGTGGGGTTTCTGAAACTGGAAAATGTCCTAGCCCACTCCAAACGCAGAAAATCTCTTAAAAGCTTGTGATTGTAAAGAAATAGCTTGCCATGCATACTTCTACACAATCTAGTCATTTTATCACAAAGTAAAAGACTGAGCTACGCCTCCATAACCAACCGTTCACCAGAGAAAACGAAGCAAAACTCGGCTTCAAAAATAGAAATCCCTTCACCAAGTTAATGGCGGTCTTTCCCAAATAAAAGACTAATAGTTTAACAACTACAATCTCATCCCTCGACAAGATGAATATGCTACTTGCATGTGATTCTTACCATCTGTCTGCAGCGTACCAATTTCAAAACCCAGTGCCTACAAAATTAATTGCCCACTACGCCTAAAACAACTCACTTCATTCAATGTCGTGCAGAGCATAATTCGTAGATGGGTTTAGTGATTGATAAGAAAACTTGCAAGTGTAGAAAATGTGTTTAGGTACACTTTAGGTTATACAATAACTCTAACATATCTTCACCATATTTTACTAACATCTAACTATAACTACTAACATTCAAAATTAAAGATACTAACATATTGTTAGGATTTACTAACATTAACTTTGAATTAAGTAAAGCATAACACAATTAATATATTATACATATACATAAATACCATGTATATATATGCATATATAAATAAGTGTATAAGTATATTTCTATATATATATTACAATATATATATATATATATATACACAAATATTCTTTTCTAAAACCTTTCAAATTAAGATTTTATTAACAGAATGAAGATAGTAATCCCATCCATTAAATCAATACTATGAACTTGACATACGTAGATATAACCTCATAATAGAAGTAATAACAGAAAAGTAAACCAATTAAAATAGTCACCAACAAAACTTGATACCAAATACAGATCTTTAACTAACATTTCATCAACATAATCACTATCAGAAACAAACAAGTATAGTTTTCACCAACATAACAAAATTTAGAAAAATAACATCTGATAATCCACCAGTTAATTAGACATAACAATAATAGTAATTGAACATTCTAATTCTGGAAATCAGATTATAATGAACCTAATCTCTCAGCGAAGTTTAGGTAAGTGACAACAGAAAATGGACCTTGAAGGAAGATCCAACAACAAAACTGTTCCAGAATGAGCTAAGCTAATAAATAGAAACCAAATTAGAACAAAACATTAATAAGCAAAACCAGAGACTGTCAGGGACATGACACCCTCCCCCGCCATCCTAGGCTTACTCCTGGAAGCCTGAAAACAAATGTGGGTGAGCAGTTCTCATTACCCCTGCATCTTCCCAAGTTGCAAAAGCCTCATCATTAAGATCCCATAACACCTTTACCTGCTCCACCTTGCATCCTCTAAGGTTTAGCTCTCTTTGCTGAATAATTAGTACTAGTTCCAGCATCAGTTGTCCATCTACCACCTGTAAATGATTCCAGTTTAGAATGTGAGCAATATCAGGTATGTACTTCCTTAAGACAGAAACATGAAATACATCATGAATTCGTGAAAGGCTGGGAGGCAAAGAAAGTCTATAGGCAATTAGACCCACTCGTTCTAGGATCTCAAATGGTCCCACAAATCTTGGGGACAATTTTGACCCTTTATCATACTTAATAGGACTTTTCTGGGGCCTAACCCGAAGAAATACCTTATTCCCAACTTCAAATTGACGTTCAATCCTATGCAGGTCTACATACTTTTTCTGCCTGTCCTGAGCTGTAGATAGATGTTCTCTGATGCACTTAACTTGTTGTTCTAAATCCTAAAGCATCTCGGGACCTAAAAGAATTATGTCCTCAAGATTGTCCCAGCTCAAAGGTGTTCTACATGGTCTTCCATACAAAGCCTGGAAAGGAGCCATACCTATAGAACTATGGTAACCATTGTTATAAGAAAATTCTACCAGGTGTAAGTACTCTTCCCACTTACTCTGCCTATCCATCACATACATTCTAAGCATATCTTCCAAAATCTGGTTGACATGCTCAGTCTGCCCGTCAGTTTCGGGATGATATGCTGAACTAAAGTTCAGCTGAGTACCTAATTCATGCTGCAAAGACCTCCACAGAGATGAAGTAAAAACTGAATCCCTATCAGATATGATCTTCTTAGGAATCCCATGCAGCTTAACAATCTATTCCATATAAATCCGTGCCACAGATGCAGCATTATAAGTGGATCTTATAGGAATAAAATGGGCAACTTTGGTTAACTGGTCAACAACAACCATAATGGCATCATGTCGCCTAGCTGAAAATGGTAACCCCACTATGAAATCTATGGATATGGTATCCCATTTCCATTCAGGCACGCTGTGAGATTGAAGTAAACCAGCTGGATGTTGATGTTCAGCTTTAACTCTCTGACACTCCAAACATCTAGCCACAAAATCAATAATATCCCTCTTCATACCCAGCCAGTAGTGATGCTTCTTAAGATCAGCATGCATCTTCTTCACACCAGGATGTGCTGAATATGGTATCTTATGTGCTTCAGTCATAACTAGGTTTGGAAGATCCCCGACTTCTGCCACATAAATGCTGCCTCGATAAGTCATCAGTCCTTTAGTGCTAATAGAGTAACCCTCAAATCTACCTTCTAAAACACTACCACTATCAATCATTGCCTTGACATCTAAGTACCAAGGATCAGTAGCCAAATTCAGAAGTATTCTCTCTTTCAAGTCAATTGTGAGATTCAAAGAAGAGAGTTCATGATGCCTTCTACTAAGAGCATCTGCTACCTTGTTTTCTTTACCCTGAATATACTTCATTTCAAAGTCATACTCAAACAGAAACTCCATCCATCTGCGCTGACATGCATTAAGATTGGGTTGCGTGAACAAATATTGCAGACTTTTATGATCGGTATGAAGCTCAAAATGTTGACCAAGAAGAAAATGCTGCCATTTGGTCAAAGCATGAATCACTGCTACGAGTTCCAAGTCATGAGTAGGATAATTAATATCATGACCCTTTAGTTTCCTGGATTCATAAGCAATGACCCTGCCATCTTGCTTCAAGACAGCCCCTAAACCATCCAATGAGGCATCAGTGCACACAACAAATTCCTTAGAAGGATCAGGTACCGCTAAAATTGGTGCACTAGTTAAACGTTCCTTAAGATGTTGGAATGCTTCTTCACATTTATCTATCCAGATGAATTTCTTACCCTTTCTCTGGAGAGAAGTAATGGAATGGGCTATTTTTGAAAAATTAGCCACAAATCTTCTGTAGTAGCTAGCCAGACCCATAAAAATTTGTACTTCAGATACATTGGTAGGAGTTGGCCACTCTACAATTGCCCTGATCTTAGCATAATCAACAGCTATTCCATCTCCTGTAATGATGTGACCCAAATAACTTATTTCAGTTTTGAAAAATTCACATTTTTTAGGATTGGCATATAGCTTGTTCCTATGGAGACATTCAAAGACTTGCCTCAAATGCTGCTCATGCTCCTCCAAGGAGTTAGAATATACCAAAATGTCATCAAGGAATACTACCACAAACTTATCTAAGAAAGTCCTGAATACTCCCTGCATCAAACTCATGAATATTGATGGTGCATTAGTCAACCCAAATGGTACTACTATGAATTCATAATGCCCATACCTTGTGTGAAAGGCTGTTTTATGAATGTCAGCTTCTTGAATCCTTAACTGATGATATCTAGATTTGAGATCAATCTTGGAAAACACCTTGGCACCCTTCACTTGATCAAACAAATCATCGATGCAAGGCAAAGGATATCTATTTTTTATGGTAGCTTTGTTCAGTAGTCTATAGTCGATACAAAGTCTCAAAAATCCATCCTTCTTTTTGATAAAGATAACAAGTGCTCCCCAAGGTGAAACACTAGGTCTAATAAGTCCCTTCTTAAGGAGTTCCTCAAGTTGAACCTTGAGTTCCACTAATTCTGGAGTGGTCATACGATAAGGAGTCTTGGAAATCGGTTCGATTCCTGGCAAAAGATCAATCCTAAAATCAATTTCTCTTTTAGGTGGGATTCCCGGAATCTCTGTAATGAATACATCTGAGAATTCCTTCAAAATTGGATGATCTAAGTTGGTGTTCCTAGCAACTGGTTCATCAAAATCATTGATAGAAATAGCAAACAATTTGCATCCCTTTTGTAAACATCTCTGAAGTTGCTTAGCAGAAATAGTTCTGACTAACATAGGCCTCTTAACACCTGTAATAATATTGATGATTCTATTATCATCGATACACCTAATGGTCTTCTCTCTACAATCGATGACAGCTTGGTGTTGCTCTAACCAATCCATACCCAAAATAATGTCATAAGAACCTAAAGGAATAACCCTAAGGCTAACTGTAGTAGTAAAAGCCTTAAATTGAACCTTACAATATTCAGCTATAAACCCCGATTCAACCTTAGTCCCTAATGCTAACTCGACTTGCCATGCCAATTTAGCTTTACTCACAAGAATTCCACATTGCTTAACCAAATTGGAAGAAATAAAAGAGCCAGTGGCACCAGAGTCAAATAAAATAGAGATCTTCTTACCTTGGTAATTACCTCTTGCTTCAATCATAGTGTTCTGATGATCTGCTTGTTTCTGATCCATAGTAGCAAAGATATGATGATTCCTTCCAGAATCACCAACAGTAGCCTCAGAACCTGTGGCTTTAGACCTGACCTAACTATTGCCTCGAAGGGGACAATTCCATTGTAAATGCCCCAATTGCCCACATTGCCAACATTCTGCTACTCTTTTGGTACTTTTATCCTATGATGAGTTCGCTGGAGGTGATGCATAACTCTGTTGTACACTCTGAGTTGGTTTAAAGGACTTAGGTTGCTCAAGAACCTTGAAACTCTTGTTTGATTTGGAAAACTTTTCAAACTTCCTCTTCTGAAATTTACCACTCAATCCACTGGAAAATGCCTTGAAATTATCTTGATAAGGTTTTTGATTCTTCCCAATGCTTTGAGCTGGTGGATTCACTAATCCTTTGGCTAAAAATCCTGACTTCAACTTTGTGAGTTTGGCTTGATCAACAGCTTCTTTCATTGTCTTAGGTTTGAAAGCTCTCACTTCTTCTCCAATTTTAGGGTTCAAACCCCTAATGAAGTGTTGTACCAAAGGCTTATCATTTTCTAACCAACCAGAATATTTCTTCAGTTGAAAAAACCTCCTCTCATACATCTCCACCATTGAGTTACCTTGAGAAATACTGAAGAATTCTTCAGATCTAGTTTGCTGCCAATAATCCGACATGAATCTCTCACAGAATCTTTCTACGAAGAGCTCCCATGTAACCTGAGAGATAAGAATTCCAAGTTGCTCTAGTTCCATATTCCACCATATGGAAGCAAAGGATCTTAGTTGCATTACGGTCCAATGAACCTTCACATTACCGTGATAATCATGGAGAATAAAACATCTTTCGATGTTTAAGAGCCATGCTTCAGCTTCAGCACCACCCTCTGTTCCATTGAAATATGGTCCTTTGAGCTTAGAAAGGTCTTTTAATTGAGTCCTAATAACAGGATCTTCTGCTATAGGGACTCGTATAATATGAGCATTTGCTACATCAACTGGAACATTGTTCCTTGCTTCAATGTTATCCAACCTCTCAAGGATCCGTTGGAGAACTTCAACCTATGGTACCTCTCAATCTTCCTGATCCATTCCTATTAAAGGATCAACTTGTTCATCACCAAGTATTCCTTGGTGACCACGACCACATCGTCCACCCCTACCTCTGCCTAAATCGACATCAACTGGGTCACCACGTCTTTTTGCTCCTCGTGTAATAGGAGGCATGCTTGAAATCCTATAGAACAGATCAAAAAAATCACTAACGGAAGCATAATGATAAAACCCCTTATCTTTTAAACCCTCAAGCCCTGAGTGTTTAAACTTGGGCTCTGATACCAAATGTAACAACCCATAATAAACTAAAAGATAAAACCATGAAGATCCAACCATACACAACCACAACAACATGACAAATTTTTTATTTTTTTGTTATAATACTTCAAACTCAGAACAAAATACATAGTTTTACTTCTAGTAGCATTACAATTTCCAAACTGAGTTACATAAGAGTAAATATGAATACTCTTTACTCAAAACTTATTTTCAAATACATATTTCTTCTAAGCCTTTTACATTCTACGAATAGAATTGATAACTAATAAACAAGAAATGATCTACCTTCCATAAATCATAACAGCAGCTAACCACTGGCCCAAACTCATTGATTTATCCATTTAAACATGAAAGTCAAGAGTAAACACAAACACAGATGCAAACAGGGCTCAGTCACATTAATTAGGATAACGGAGTACTTCCAGAAACCTACATCCATAATAAAATTAGAATAACCTATAATCCATGCAGATAACATACAGATGTTACTAAAATTTAATAACATGATTCCATTCTTTTAAGACTAAAATCCGCAAGCACTGCATTACTTTTCCAATAGAAATAAACTCACAAAGAAAATGACAAGGTAATGATCCAGTAGTTCATGGGTGTCCACATAAGAATCTACGCTATGTATCCGTGAGGAAACTCATAGTAATCCATTATGTCTGATGAAACCATAATGTTTTATCTTGTTAGATGATACCCATAGCCCATGAATTTATAATTATTGCTTGATTAAATAACTGACAGAAATTCTTTCCCATAAGGATATAGACTAGTGTCAGACACAACAGACAGAAATTCTATCACCACAAGGTACTAGACTAGTGTCAGCCACCCAATCTAAGGATCACTCTTGCATTATCTCAAAACACTTATACTAGCATTTAATAATTGAAATAAAATAAACTATATTTCTCATTTCCAACTATATCTCCATTTCTATTGCATCAATAATGAAATTGAATTAGCAATCAGAAATCCATATAGATCCACATTCCTATTTTACCACAATCTCATTCCAACGTAACCATCTCAAATTAAATCCATTTAACATTTAAAAATAGCATTATAAATGGTATAGTAAAATATAAATAACTCCATAAAATAGAACCGAATCATAAACAAATATCTACTGAAACATTGCAATAAACATTGTGTTTAATATACAAATAAATACGCCATAACCAATTAAATGTATTTTTATTTACTTAACATCCTATTCTGTTATTTATAAGAACATACTCTTATATACGTGTTGATGTATGTATATGCATACACCACGGCTCGAGTATGCATCTACATATCCCAACAGATATATAATTATATACTCTTATAAATAACATTTCGGAGTGACAAGTAAATTTTTCCACACTTATTTACTAGCAGTGGCACAAGATAAAAACAACATTCTAATTCTAAAACTTTATAACAACTCCAAGCCCAAAGATATACATTGAGAATCAAATCCATCATTTCGGTTTTTACAAAATTATATCTATTTACAGAACTTCTGAAATAGTCATTTAATATTATACCTTCAATCACATTAGTATACAATAATAGAATTGAGCAATCGACTACATTAAAGACAATTTCGAAACCAACTCAAAAATCCTTTTACTGCCTTCGACCTTTAATAGACAAACATCTAATCGCATAATCCTTAGTTGTTTTCAATAACTCAAACTTCCCATAACTGATATTCAAAATTGAATCTGTTATAACATTCTAATACACTATCATCTTAGTTTACAAGCTGGTAACCTTTTTGGTATTCCAAATTACACAAAATAACTTTCGAATACTTCAAATAAACATATGTTACTATCGCATATGACAATAATCATGCTAAAAAGCAAAAATGTTGAAGGATAAGATAAAAGACATCTACTATCTGACGATAGACAATATACTATCCACTTTTCCTTGGTATACCAACCTTCAGTTCATTACATTAAATACGAAAGATTTAAAAGTCAAACGAATAACGACTCTATTTTCCTCGATAGTATACACCACTCAACTAAACAAGAAGTTCAACATCTGACCCACTAATGGCATCAAATACCAGCTCCACAAAATTCAAATACAACATGGCAAGCATCAAACTCTAATACCATGAACAACACATAGTAACTTCAGAAGTATGGCAACCTCAATTTCCTTACAACCGCATTTAGATTACTATCAACAGACAACTCACATGTTCTAGATAACTAGAAAGAAAACCCAAGAACCACCTTATCGACACCTACAAAGAAAGAATATGAGTAATCGATACTTTAGAAAATGTGAAATATGAGCTATCATAAAAACCCTATTCCACAGAGCAAAACCACATAACATTCGCACCCAGAAACACACATACAGAACAGTGGTCTCAAATAAAATTACTCAGTTACAAAGAATTCTTAACACCCAACATCCTATACACATTCCATACTTCCTATCCAAAGTATTGCATTTCTCAAAACTCAAATTCACCAGACCAAAAGCTTGGCCAAACATTAGTAAGCTCGCAGGTACATCACAGACTCAATCTAAAATAAAAAACTCCCAAGACTTCATGTTGTTAAACCGAAACTACCTTGTATTCAAATAAGATACATCACAATCGTGAGACTCAAAGAAACCCTCTAAACCATGTAAACCATGTCACAGGGTAATACAAAGACAAGAACACTAGACATTAAGAATCTGCCCTAAACATCATCTCTATTTATTTCTATTCTATGAATTCACATAGCATTTAACCAATCCCCAACAGAAACATCAACACTACAAAATCAAGTTTCATAACTAAAGATTCTAAAAGTAATCCCCAGATTTACATTGACCATTCATATAACGATGATAAACATTATTGCAGACTTAAATTTAAGAACAAAATATAAAAGATAAGCAAGAGATTGAGTCAGAAATTGCCCCTGCCTAGTTTTCGTGTGGGGTTTCTAAAACTGGAAAGTGTCCTAGCCCAGCCCAAACGCAGAAAATCTCTTAAATGCTTGTGATTGTAAAGAAATAGCTTGCCGTGCATACTTCTACACAATCCAGTCATTTTATCACAAATCAAAAGACTGAGCTACGCCTCCATAACCAACCATTCACCAGAGAAAACGAAGCAAAACTTGGCTTCAAAAATAGAAATCCCTTCACCAAGTTAATGGCGGTCTTTCCCAAATAAAAGACTAATAGTTTAACAGCTACAATCTCATCCCTTGACAAGATGAATATGCTACTTGCATGCGATGCTTACCATCTGTCTGCAGCGTACCAATTTCAAAACCCAATGCCTGCAAAATTAATTTCCCACTACACCTAAAACAACTCACTTCATTCAATGTCGTGCAGAGCATAATTCGTAGATGGGTTTAGTGATTGATAAGAAAACTTGTGAGTGTAGAAAATGTGTTTAGGTACACTTTAGGTTATAGAATAACTCTAACATATCTTCACCATATTTTACTAACATCTAACTATAACTACTAACATTCAAAATTAAAGATACTAACATATTGTTAGGATTTACTAACATTAACTTTGAATTAAGTAAAGTATAACACAATTAATATATTATACATATACATAAATACCATATATATATGCATATATAAATAAGTGTATAAGTATATTTCTATATATATATATATTACAAAATATATATATATATATATATATATATATATATATATATATATATATATATATATATATATACACACACACACACACACAAATATTCTTTTCTAAAACCTTTCAAATTAAGATTTTATTAACAGAATGAAGATAGTAATCCCATCCATTAAATCAATACTATGAACTTGACATACGTAGATATAACCTCATAACAGAAGTAATAACAGAAAAGTAAACCAATTAAAACAGTCACCAACAAAACTTGATACCAAATACAGATCTTTAACTAACATTTCATCAACATAATCACTATCAGAAACAAAAAAGTATAGTTTTCACCAACATAAAAAAATTTAGAAAAATAACATCTCATAATCCACCAGTTAATTAGACATAACAATAATAGTAATTGAACATTCTAATTCTAGAAATCAGATTATAATGAACCTAATCTCTCAGCGAAGTTTAGGTAAGTGACAACAGAAAATTAACCTTCAAGGAAGATCCAACAACAGAACTATTCCAGAATGAGCTAAGCTAATAAATAGAAACCAAATTAGAACAAAACATTAATAAGTGAAACCAGAGACTGTCAGGGGCATGACACTAATCCATTTTATCTAGAAACTCCAAGGCAAGTGGGTGATATGTGTCAAACCCTTATCTTCCAAATGTTTATGTTCTAGTTTGAGAACACCATCAATGCATAGTTCATCACGAACAATATCGATCTCTAGGGTTCCAAGCTCTTGAATTGTACCTTTAAAATTATTGCAAATGTTGTTTACAAGAAGTACCTTTGGAGGAATCTGAGATTGAGCTCCACTCCTGATGAAGGGTGCCCCCCTTAATACCACAAACACATAATAGAAATAGAGAAACAACAACAATAATATGCAAGAACAGAAAATTGGCTTCTTATTATCTCCACAAATGTGGAATTACAAACTTTTAGAATTACAATATGCAAAGCCACATGGGCATTCCTTACAATATTCTGTAGGACAAAGCCTCAAATCAATACCCAGATCTACTACCCAGAACTATTCTGAACTGCCTAAGACAATAATACAGCCTTCCTTATATAGGCAATTTTCCACCGCCTGGGAAGGTTCCAGAATTTTAGAAAATAAGGCCGACCAACTTAGAATTATTTTATTTTACATTTTATTACATCATAGTCGGCTCAAGATAACCTTTGAAACCCGAACAAAAATTTTGAAGAAAATTATTTTTCGCCATTTCAGGTGGCCCAACTTCCGAAGACCATAAGTCATCACCAGTTGACCCGCTCGGCTATTATAACCCCATTTCGGAAACACCACAAAGCGCTCTACAGGCTTGACCGGCGCAAGCGCCCGTCACCCAAATTTTTGACCTCATCCGGGGCCTCTAAAGCCTTCAAAACTGAGTTCAAAGTTTCTGTACCCTGCTGCCAATACCAAAAATCTTCAATATCTTCCAATATACACTTGATCTGGCAATGAAACTTTACTGGTAGACTTATATGACCAAAATGAACCTCCAAGAAAGAAATAAGATCATTCTGAGCACATACGAAAATTACCAAAAATAGTAACTTTCCATAAATAGCAGCTCTGCACAAAATAGCCCTTATTGAATACAAAAATAGAAATATTTTTGGGTGATGCAAGATTTCTCTTACACCCAGGATGCTCCTGCATCAGACACCTGGGGTAATTTGAGAAGTGACCCTGTCACGACTCAGGTGTGCAGAGGAAAACCAAGATGGTTAACCTCCTCCTTTGTTAGCCATGATGAATCTTCAACAGGTCGTCCTTTCCACTTGACCAGATATTCTTCATATGTCCTGTTCCTTGTGCTTCTGCCAACATGACTATCCAGTATATCTTCAATCTCCTTAGTGTCTGAACTAGTTGCTGGAATACTCCACTGTGCTGCTGTGATCTCATCTTCAACACCTCCCTCATGATACTCTGTCAGATCTGAAATGATAAACACTGGTGAAATATTTAGCTCAGTAGGCAATTCTACCTCATATGCATTTCCTGAATCATGTTTCTTCAATATCCTGCATGGTCCAAACTTCTTCATTTTCAGCTTGTTATAAGTACCAACTGGAAACCGCTCCTTCCGCAAATGAACCATGACTTCATCACTAACCTAAAATTCCTTATACCTCCTTTTCTCATCTGCCTTAGCCTTATACTATGCGTTCATCTTGGTAATATGCTTCCTCACCTCCTCATGGATGTTCTTCAAGTGTTCTGTAAAATCCTCAGCTTCAGCACTACTTATTTCTCCTTTATCTATCTTCCTCAATTCAGATGCATTTCTTGGACTACTTCCATATACAATCTGGAATGATGATTTACCAGTGCTCCTATTGACAGAATTATTGTATGCAAATTCTGCCTGTGGTAAAATCAAATCCCATCCTGTTGGCTTATCTCCAACCAAACATCTCAGCAAATTTCCCAAGCTCCTATTCACCACCTCTGTCTGTCCATTAGTCTGTGGACGATGTGATGAACTAAACTTCAAATCTATCTTCAACTTCTTCCACAATGTACGCCAGAAATATCCAACAAACTTAGTGTCCCGATCTAAAACTATGGTCTTTGGCAAACCATGAAGTCTCACTATTTCTCTGAAAAATAATTCTGCTATATGAACAGCATCATTAGTCTTCTTGTAGGGAATGAAATGTGCCATCTTTGAAAATCTGTCAACCACCACAAAAATTGAATCGTGTCCCCGCTGTGTCCTCGGTAAACCAAGAACAAAGTCCATGCTGATATCCTCCCAAGGCTTCTCTGGTACAGGTAATGGCTAATACAATCTTATATTCTGCTTCACTCCTTTTGCCATCTGACATACTCTGCAACTCTGTACAAACTTCTTCACATCTTGCTACAACTGCGGCCAATAATAATTCTCACTAACCAAACCAAGAGTTTTGTCACGACCAAAATGTCCAGCCAATCCTCAGCTATGCTTCTCGTTGATGAGATTCTCCCTCATAGAACTTCGTGGAATGCACAACTGACTCCCACTGAATAGCATATCATCCTGGATGATGAAATCCAACCATTTCATCCTCTCTAGAGTAACAGGTTCTGTACAAGCTTTCCAAGCTTCACCAAAATCAGGATCCTCTGGATACAAATTCTTGAGTTCCTTGAACCCAACCACTTCAATTTGTATTTCTGTCAGCAATAGTTGCCTTCTGCTAAGAGCATCTGCAACTCTATTAGACTTTCCACTCATGTGTTTCAAAACAAATGTATAACTTTGCAAAAACTCAACCCATTTCAAATGCCTTTGATTCAATTTTCTTTGACTATTCAAATATTGCAAAGCTTGATGATCAGTATACAAAACAAACTCCTTAGGAAGTAGATAATGTCTCCACTTCTTTAATGCCTGAACTATAGCATAAAATTCTTGATCATAAACAGAATACTTCCTCTTGGCATCATTTAACTTCTCACTGAAATACGCAACAGGTTTACCTTCTTGGCTCATAATAGCTCCTATTGTAGTACCACTAGCATCACAATCTACTTGAAACACATTATTGAAATCTGGAAGTGCTAAAACAAGTTGTTCTGTAACTTTTTGTTTCAATAATTGAAAACTCTTTTCTACTCCATTAGTCCACTTAAACTCTTTTCTATCCCCTCTCATTATTTCAGTCAAGGGTCCACAAATACTGCTAAAATTTCGGATAAACTTTCTGTAAAAGCTAGCCAAACCATGAAAAGATCTTACCTCAGTAGCACTCCTTGGAGTAGGCCATTCAAGGATAGCCTGTACCTTCTCTGGGTCCATTTTTAAACTTTCTGCTGAAACTACAAATCCCAAATACACTAACTCTTTCTTCACAAAACTGCACTTCTTCAAATTAATCAACAATTTCTCTTCTCTCAGCTTCTCAAATACCATACGAATATGCATCATATGCTCCTCCAATGTCTTACTAAAGATCAAAATATCATCTAGGTAAACAATGACAAACTTACCCAGAAATTCTTTCAGAACCTCGTACATGAGCCGCATGAAAGTGCTCGGTGCATTGGTTAGCCCAAAAGGCATGACTAACCACTCATACAGTCCTTCCTTTGTCTTGAAGGCAGTCTTCCATTCATCTCTTTCTCTGATCTGAATCTGATCATATCCACTCTTCAGATCTATCTTTGAAACCCGAACAGAAATTTTGAAGAAAATTATTTTTCGCCATTTTAGGTGACCCAACTTCCGAAGAGCATAAGTCATCACCAGTTGACCCGATCGGCTATTATAACCCCATTTCAGAAATGCCACGAAGCGCTCTACAGGCTTGACCGGCGCAAGCGCTTGTGACCCAAATTTTTGACCTCATCCGGGGCCTCTAAAGCCTTCAAAACTGAGTTTAAAGTTTCTGTACCCTGCTGCCAATACCGAAAATCTTCAATATCTTCCAATATACACTTGATCTGGCAATGAAACTTTACTGGCAGACTTATATGACCAACATGAACCTCCAAGAAAGAAATGAGATCATTCTAAGCACATACGAAAATTACCAAAAATAGTAACTTTCCATAAATAGCAGCTCTGCACAAAATAGCCCTTATTGAATACAAAAATAGAAATAATTTTGGGTGATGCAAGATTGCTCTTACACGCAGGATGCTCCTGCATCAGACACCCGGGGTAATTGGAGAAGTGACCCTGTCACGACTCAGGTGTGCAGAGGAAAACCAAGATGGTTAACCTCCTCCTTTGTTATCCATGATGAATCTTCAATAGGTCGTCCTTTCCATTTGACCAAATACTCTTCATATGTCCTGTTCCTTGTACTTCTGCCAACATGACTGTCCAATATGTCTTCGATCTTCTTGATATCTGAACTGGTTGCTGGAATACTCCACTGTGCTGCTACAACCTCATCTTCAACACCTCCTTCATGATACTCCGTCAAATCTGAAATGTTAAACACTGGTGAAATATTCAGCTCAGTAGGCAATTCTACCTCATATGCATTTTTTGAATCATGTTTCTTCAGTATCTTACATGGCCCAAACTTCTTCATTTTCAGCTTGTTATAAGTACCAACTGGAAACCGCTCCTTCTGCAAATGAACCATGACTTTATCACCAACTTGAAATTCATTATACCTCCTTTTCTCATCTGCCTTAGCCTTATACTGTGCGTTCATCTTGGTAATATGCTTCCTCACCTCCCCATGGATGTTCTTCAAGTGTTCTGCAAAATCTTCAGCTTCAACACTACTTATTTCTCTTTTATCTATCTTCCTCAATTCAGATGCATTTCTTGGCCTACTTCCATATACAATCTGGAATGGTGATTTACCAGTGCTCCTGTTGACAGAATTATTGTATGCAAATTCTGCCTGTGGTAAAATCAAATCCCATCCTGTTGGTTTATCTCCAACCAAACATCTCAGCAAATTTCCCAAACTTCTATTCACCACCTCTGTCTGTCCATCAGTCTGTGGATGATGTGATGAACTGAACTTCAAATCTGTCTTCAACTTCTTCCATAATGTACGTCAGAAATATCCAACAAACTTAGTGTCCCGATTTGAAACTATGGTCTTTAGCAAACCATGAAGTCTTACTACTTCGCTGAAAAACAATTCTGCTACATGAACAGCATCATTAGTCTTATTGCAGGGAATAAAATGTGTCATCTTTGAAAATTTGTCAACCACCACAAAAATTGAATCATGTTCCCGCTGAGTCATCGGTAAACCAAGAACAAAGTCCATACTGATATCCTCCCAAGGCTTCTCCGGTATAGGTAATGGCTGATACAACCCTGTATTCTGCTTCACTCCTTTCGTCATCTGACATACTCTGCAACTCTGTACAAACTTCTTCACATCTTGCTGCAATTGTGGCCAATAATAATTCTCACCAACCAAAGCAAGGGTTTTATCACGACCAAAATGTCCATCCAATCCTCCACTACGCTTCTCCTTGATGAGATCCTCCCTCATAGAACTTCGTGGAATGCACAACTGACTCCCTCTGAATAGCATATCATCCTTGATGATGAAATCCAACCATTTCGTCCTGTCTAGAGTAACAGGTTCCGTACAAGCTTTTCAAGCTTCACCAAAATCAGGATCCTCTGGATATAAATTCTTGACTTCATTGAACCCAACCACTTCAATCTGCATTTCTGTCAGCAATAGTTGCCTTCTGCTAAGAGCATCTGCAACCCTGTTAGACTTTCCACTTCTGTGTTTCAAAACAAATGTATAACTCTGCAAAAACTCAACCCATTTCAAATGCCTCTGATTTAACTTTCCTTGACTATTCAAATATTGCAAAGCTTGATGATCAGTATACAAGATAAAGTCCTTAGGAAGCAGATAATGTCTCGATTTCTTTAATGCCTGAACTATAGCATAAAATTCTTGATCATAAATAGAATATTTTCTCTTGGCATCATTTAACTTCTCACTGAAATAAGCAACAGGTTTACCATCTTGGCTCATAACAGCTCCTATTGCAGTACCACTACCATCACAATCTACTTAAAACACCTTATTAAAATCTGGAACTGCTAAAACAGGTTGTTCTATAACTTTTTGTTTTAACAATTGAAAACTCTTTTCTGCCCCATTAGTCCACTTAAACTCTTTTCTATCCCCTCTCATTGTTTCAGTCAAGGGTCCACAAATAATGCTAAAATTTTTGATAAACTTTCTATAAAAGCTAGCTAGACCATGAAAAGATCTTACCTCAGTAGCACTCCTTGGAGTAGGCCATTCAAGGATAGCCTGTACCTTCTCTGGGTCCATTTTTAGACCTTCTGCTAAAACTACAAATCCCAAATACACTAACTCTTTCTTCACAAAATTGCACTTCTTCAAATTAATCAACAATTTCTCATCTCTCAACTTCTCAAACACCATATGAATATGCATCATATGTTCCTCCAATGTCTTGCTAAAAATCAAAATATCATCTAGGTAAACAATGACAAACTTACCCAGAAATTTTTTTAGAACCTCGTTCATGAGCCGCATGAAAGTGCTCGGTGCATTGGTTAGCCCAAAAGGCATGACTAACCACTCATACAGTCCTTCTTTTGTCTTTAAGGTAGTCTTCCATTCATCTCTTTCTCTGATCTGAATCTGATGATATCCACTTTTCAGATCTATCTTTGAGAAATACACAGCTCCACTCAAACAGTCCATAATATCATCCATTCATGGCAATGGAAACCTGTACTTGATTGTGATCTTGTTTATTGCCCTAGAATCTATACACATCCTCCATTCTCCATTTTTCTTTGGTGCTAATACTGCTGGTACAGCACAGGGAGTCAGACTCTCATGGATCAATCCTTTCTGTAACAACTCATGTACTTGTCTGTTCAACTCTTCACTTTCTGCAGGTGTCATTCTGTGTGCTACTTTGTTCGGCAAACTCGCTCTTGGGATCAAGTCCATCTGATGACTGATCTTCCTGACCGGTGATAATCCATCAAGCACGTTATCGGATACAGTATCCTGAAACTCATTAAACAAATATGCACCTTCTACAGGAACATCTTCTACTTTCTCTTTACCAGATTTTAGAATTAAAGCAAAACATACATGCTCATGCCTCATACCATCTAAGAAATTTCTTCCATCAACAAAAGTTATCCTTGCATTACCACATACTTTTTCTTCAGTCTTCTTCAATGGTTCTAGCTTATGTCGCACTCCATCCTTTGTCATGGAATAGGTATTCGCACGACCATCATGTACAGCACATCTATCAAACTATCATGGTCTACCCAACAACATATGACATGCATCCATATATATGATATCACACAATACCTCATCTTGATATCCGCCAATCTTGAACTTCACCAGGCATTGTTCATTGACCATGACCTTGTGGTCATCCTGTACCCAAGCAATCTGATATGGATGTGGGTGTTTATGTCTCTTGAGCTTCAACTTTGTCACCATCTCTTCTTACACCAAATTGTCAGTGCTTCCACTATCAATGATCACATCACAACATTTACCTTCACACTTGCACCTAGTGCGAAACAGGCTCCTCCTTTGCTCAGGTTCATTCTCACCACTAAACAGGACTCTTCTGTTAATCAACGTTTCTCCTCTTTCAGCATCTTCAGAATTTGATGATCTGGCATCTTCATCTACATGTGCAACTCTGGCCTGGCCTTCATTTATTCTGTCTGTTCTGCCTTGGCGTTGAGGACATTCAAATGCCCTATGACCTTCTTCTCCACAGTGAAAACATGTTCCACGGAAGCCTCCTCTTCCAGATCCTTGTCCTCTTCCTCTTCCTCTCTGATCTCTATTATTCTGATCCTAGAAGTGATTGAAATTATTTTCACACTGATTCTGACTGCCACTGGCCTCATCCTTCTTTTTCAGATCTTCATTTCGGCCACCATATGACCGTCCACCAGATCGTCCACCACGACCTCTTCCGTTTTGTCTGCTCTCGAACTTCTTGTTCAGCTTTTCCTCTATTTTTAGGGCAAATTGGTATGGCTCCTCAATACTGCTCATTCGAACCAGATTCAACTCCTCTTGAATGCTTAGCCTTAACCCATTAAGGTATCATGCAACTTTCTCCTTATCAGCTTCTGCATGGCCTGTTCTGATGAGGAGTCGATAGAACTCATCTGTATACTCCTAAACACATCTTCCTGCCTGCTTCAAACTTTGCATTTTCTTTAGTAGATCAAGCTCATAATCAACAGGAATGAACTGTCACTTCAATTTATCCACCATCCGATCCCATCTTGTGATTTTATCTTTCCCTCTTCTATTTCGCTCTAATTGAATTTCTTGCCACCAGATCTTCGCATGACTTTTCAGTCTGCCCTTCGCAAATTTGACCCTATCAGGATCCTCAACATCTTCATACTCAAAATATTCCTCACATTCATTGATCCAGTCGATCAATTCCTCTGGGATAAGATTTTCAAAAAATGTAGGAACCTCAATCTTAGGTCTTTTTCGAATCTTGAAAATCGCCTGAAAAAGTCTTTCTTCCTCCTGGTTCACAATTTCAGCTTCTCCTTCTTGATATTCTTCTTCGGCTTCATCCTCGCTTTCGTCTCTGGCATTAAGATTCATTCCTCTACGAATCTCTTCTTGTAATGCTTGCACTTGTCTCTGCAGCTCTCTAACCTCAGGTGTTACAACACCAGCTCTTCCGCCACGTTCCCTTCGTGGAGGCATTTTCGCGATGCGCGCTGAAACTCTAGCCACGGTCCTGGTGCAAACTGCCTCACAGTCGGGGATCTGTTTACACACTCAAGAAATCCTGCTCTGATACCACTTGATGAAGGGTGCCCCCCTTAACACCACAAACACATAACAGAAATAGAGAAACAACAACAATAATATGCAAGAACACAAAATTGGTTTCTTATTATCTCCACAAATGTGGAATTACAAACTTTCAGAATTACAATATGCAAAGCCACATGGGCATTCCTTACAATATTCTGTAGGACAAATCCTGAAATCAATACCCAGATCTACTACCCAGAACTATTCTGAACTGCCTAAGACAATAATACAACCTTCCTTATATAGGCAATTTTCCACTCCCTGGGAAGGTTCCAGAATTTTAGCCAATAAGGCCGACCAACTTAGAATTATTTTATTTTACATTTTATTACATCATAGTCGGCTCAAGATAACCTTTGAAACCCAAACAGAAATTTTGAAAAAAATTATTTTCTGCCATTTCAGGTGGCCCAACTTCCGAAGACCATAAGTCATCACCAGTTGACCCGCTCGGCTATTATAACCCCATTTCGGAAACGCCACGAAGCGATCTACAGGCTTCGCTCGCGCAAGCGCCCGTAACTCAAATTTTTGACCTCATCCGAGGCCTCTAAAGCTTTCAAAACTAAATTCAAAGTTTCTGTACCCTACTGCCAATATCAAAAATCTTCAATATCTTCCAATATACACTTGATCTGGCAATGAAACTTTACTAGTAGACTTATATGACCAAAATAAACCTCCAAGAAAGAAATAAGATCATTCTGAGCACATACGAAAATTACCAAAAATAGTAACTTTCCATAAATAGCAGCTCTGCACAAAATAGCCCTTATTGAATACAAAAATAGAAATATTTTTGGGTGATGCAAGATTGCTCTTACACCCAGGATGCTCCTCCATCAGACACCCGGGGTAATTTGAGAAGTGACCCTGTCACGACTCAGGTGTGCAGAGGAAAACTAAGACGATTAACCTCCTCCTTTGTTAGCCATGATGAATCTTCAACAGGTCATCCTTTCCACTTGACCAGATATTCTTTATATGTCCTGTTCATTGTGCTTCTGCCAACACGACTATCTAGTATATCTTCAATCTCCTTAGTGTCTAAACTAGTTGCTGGAATACTCCACTGTGCTGCTGTGATCTCATCTTCAACACCTCCCTCATGATACTCTGTCAGATCTGAAATGTTAAACACTGGTGAAATATTTAGCTCAGTAGGCAATTCTACCTAATATACATTTCCTGAATCATTTCCTCATGGATGTTCTTCAAGTGTTCTGTAAAATTCTCAGCCTCAGCACTACTTATTTCTATTTTATCTATCTTCCTCAATTCATATGCATTTTTTGGACTACTTCCATATACAATCTGGAATGGTGATTTACCAGTGCTCCTGTTGACAGAATTATTGTATCCAAATTCTGCCTGTGGTAAAATCAAATCCCATCTTGTTGGCTTATCTCCAACCAAACATCTCAGTAAATTTCCCAAGCTCCTATTCACCACCTCTGTCTGTCCATCAGTCTGTGGATGATGTGATGAACTAAACTTCAAATCTGTCTTCAATTTCTTCCATAATGTACGCCAGAAATATCCAACAAACTTAGTATCCCGATCTGAAACTATGGTCTTTGGCAAACCATGAAGTCTCACTACTTTGAAAAACAATTCTGCTACATGAACAGCATCATTAGTCTTCTTGCAGGGAATGAAATGTGTCATCTTTGAAAATCTGTCAACCACCACAAAAATTGAATCGTGTCCCCGATGTGTCCTCGGTAAACCAAGAACAAAGTCCATGCTGATATCCTCCCAAAGCTTCTCTGGTACAGGTAATGTCTGATACAATCCTCTGGGTTAAGATTCCCATAAAATGTACGAACCTCAATCTTAGGTCTTTTCCCAATTTTGAAAATCGCTCGAAAAAGTCTTTCTTCCTCATGGTTCACAATTTCAGCTTCTCCTTCTTGATATTCTTCTTCGGCTTCATCCTCGCTTTCGTCTCTGACATTAAGATTCATTCCTCTACGAATCTCTTCTTGTAATGCTCGCACTTGTCTCTCGAGCTCTCTAACCTCAGATGTTACAACACCAGCTCTTCCGCCACGTTCCCTTCGTGGAGGCATTTTCGCGATGCGCGCTGAAACCCTAGCCACGGTCCTAGTGCAAACTGCCTCACAGTCGGCGATCTATTTACACACTCAAGAACTCTTGCTCTGATACCACTTGATGAAGGGTGCCCCCTTTAATACCACAAACACATAACAAAAATAGAGAAACAACAACAATAATATGCAAGAACAGAAAATTGGCTTCTTATTATCTCCACAAATGTGGAATTACAAACTTTCAGAATTACAATATGCAAAGCCACATGGGCATTCCTTACAATATTGTGTAGGAAAAAGCCTCAAATAAATACCCAGATCTACTACCCAGAACTATTCTGAACTGCCTAAGACAATAATACAGCCTTCCTTATATAGGCAATTTTCCACCGCCTGGGAAGGTTCTAGAATTTTAGCCAATAAGGCCGACCAACTTAAAATTATTTTATTTTACATTTTATTAAATCATAGTCGGCTCAAGATAACCTTTGAAACCCGAACAGAAATTTTGAAGAAAATTATTTTTCATCATTTCAGGTGGCCCAACTTCCGAAGACCATAAGTCATCACCAGTTGACCCGCTCGGCTATTATAACCCCATTTCGGAAATGTCACAAAGTGCTCTACAGGCTTGTTCTGCGCAAGCGCCCGTCACCCAAATTTTTGACCTCATCCGGGGCCTCTAAAGCCTTCAAAACTGAGTTCAAAGTTTATGTACCCTGCTGCCAATACCGAAAATCTTCAATATCTTCCAATATACACTTGATCTGGTAATGAAACTTTACTGGTAGACGTATATGACCAAAATGAACCTCCAAGAAAGAAATAAGATCATTCTGAGCACATATGAATATTACCAAAAATAGTAACTTTCCATAAATAGCAGCTCTGCACAAAATAGCCCTTATTGAATACAAAAACAAAAATATTTTTAGGTGATGCAAGATTGCTCTTACACCCAGGATGCTCCTGCATCAGACACCCGGGGTAATTTGAGAAGTGACCCTGTCACGACTCAGGTGTGCAGAGGAAAACCAAGACGGTTAACCTCCTCCTTTGTTAGCCATGATGAATCTTCAACAGGTCGTCCTTTCCACTTGACCAGATATTCTTCATATGTCCTGTTCGTTGTGCTTCTGCCAACATGACTATCCAGTGTATCTTCAATCTCCTTAGTGTCTGAACTAGTTGATGGAATACTCCACTGTGCTGCTGTGATCTCATCTTCAACACCTCCCTCATGATACTCTGTCAGATATGAAATGTTAAACATTGGTGAAATATTTAGCTCAGTAGGCAATTCTACCTCATATGCCTTTCCTGAATCATGTTTCTTCAATATCCTGCATGGTCCAAACTTCTTCATTTTCAGCTTGTTATATGTACCAACTGGAAACCACTCCTTCCGCAAATGAACCATGACTTCATCACTAACCTGAAATTCTTTATACCTCCTTTTCTCATCTGCCTTAGCCTTATACTGTGCGTTCATCTTGGTAATATACTTCCTCACCTCCTCATGGATGTTCTTCAAGTGTTCTGTGAAATCTTCAACTTCAGTACTACTTATTTCTCATTTATCTATCTTCCTCAATTCAGATGCATTTCTTGGACTACTTCCATATACAATCTGGAATGGTGATTTACCAGTGCTCCTGTTGACAGAATTATTATATGCAAATTCTGCCTGTGGTAAAATCAAATCCCATCCTGTTTGCTTATCTCCAACCAAACATCTCAGCAAATTTCCCAAGCTCCTATTCACGAACTCTGTCTGTCTATCAGTCTGTGGATGATGTGATGAACTAAACTTCAAATCTATTTTCAACTTCTTCCACAATGTACGCCAGAAATATTTAACAAACTTAGTGTCCCGATCTGAAACTATGGTCTTTGGCAAACCATGAAGTCTCACTACTCTGAAAAACAATTCTGCTACATGAACAACATCATTAGTCTTCTTGCAGGGAATGAAATGTGTCATCTTTGAAAATCTGTCAACCACCACAAAAATTGAATCGTGTCCCCGCTGTGTCCTCGGTAAACCAAGAACAAATTCCATGCTGATATCCTCCCAAGGCTTCTCTGGTACAGGTAATGACTGATACAATCCTATCTTCTGCTTCACTCCTTTCGCCATTTGACATACTCTGCAACTCTATACAAACTTATTCACATCTGGCTACAACTGCGGCCAATAATAATTCTCACTAACAAAACCAAGTGTTTTGTCATGACCAAAATGTCCAGCCAATCCTCCTCTATGCTTCTCCTTGATGAGATTCTCCCTCATAAAACTTCGTGGAATGCACAACTGACTCCCTCTGAATAGCATATCATCCTGGATGATGAAATCCAACCATTTCGTCATCTCTAGAGTAACAGGTTCTGTACAAGCTTTCCAATCTTCACCAAAATCAGGATCTTCTGGATACAAATTCTTGAGTTCTTTGAACCCAACCACTTGAATCTGCATTTCTGTCAGCAATAGTTGCCTCCTGCTAAGAGCATTTGCAACCCTATTAGACTTTCCACTCCTGTGTTTCAAAATAAATGTATAACTCTGCAAAAACTCAACCCATTTCAAATGCCTTTGATTCAATTTTTCTTGACTATTCAAATATTGCAAAGCTTGATGATCAGTATACAAAACAAACTCGTTAGGAAGCAGATAATGTCTCCACTTCTTTAATGCCTGAACTATAGCATAAAATTTCTGATCATAAATAGAATGCTTTCTCTTGCCATCATTTAACTTCTCACTGAAATACGCAACAGGTTTACTTTCTTGGCTCATAACAGCTCCTATTGCAGTACCACTAGCATCACAATCTACTTGAAACACCTTATTGAAATCTAGAAGTGCTAAAACAGGTTGTTCTATAACTTTTTGTTTCAATAATTGAAAACTCTTTTCTTCTCCATTAGTCCACTTAAACTCTTTTCTATCCCCTCTCATTGTTTCAGTCAAGGGTCCACAAATACTGCTAAAATTTTGGATAAACTTTCTGTAAAAGCTAGCCAAACCATGAAAAGATCTTACATCAGTAGCACTCCTTGGAGTAGGCCATTCAAGGATAGACTGTACCTTATCTTGGTCCATTTTTAGACCTTCTGCTGAAATTATAAATCCCAAATACACTAACTCTTTCTTCACAAAACTACACTTCTTCAAATTAATCAACAATTTCTCTTCTCTCAGCTTCTCAAATACCATACGAATATGCATCATATGCTCCTCCAATGTCTTACTAAAGATCAAAATATCATCTAGGTAAACAATGACAAACTTACCCAGAAATTCTTTCAGAACCTCGTTCATGAGCCGCATGAAAGTGCTCGGTGCATTGGTTAGCCCAAAATGCATGACTAACCACTCATATAGTCCTTCCTTTGTCTTGAAGGCAGTCTTCCATTCATCTCCTTCTCTGATCTGAATCTGATGATATCCACTCTTCAGATCTATCTTTGAGAAATACACAGCTACACTCAAATAGTCCATAATATCATCCATTCGTGGCAATGTAAACTTGTACATGATTGTGATTTTTTTTATTGCCCTAGAATCTGTACACATCCTCCATTCTCCATTCTTTTTTGGTGCTAATACTGCTAGTATAGCACCGGGACTCAAACTCTCACGGATCAATCCTTTCTGTAACAACTCATGTACTTGTCTGTTCAACTCCTCACTTTCTGCAGGTGTCATTCTATGTGCTGCCTTATTCGGCAAACTCGCTCCTAGGATCAAGTCCATCTAATGACTGATCTTCCTGACCGGTGGTAATCTATCAGGCACGTTATCGGATATAATATCCTGAAACTCATTCAACAAATCTGCAACTTCTACAGGAACATCTTCTACTTTCTCTTTACCAGCTTTTGGAATTAAAGCAAAACATACATGCTCATGCCTCATACCATCTAGGAAATTTCTTTCATCAACAAAAGTTATCCTTGCATTACCACATACTTTTTCTTCAATCTCCTTCAATGGTTTTAGTTTATGCCACACTCCATCCTTTGTCAGGGAATATGTATTTGCACGACCATCATGTACAACACATCTGTCAAACTGCCATGGTCTATCCAACAACATATGACATGCATCCATAGATATGATATCACACAATACGTCATCTTGGTATCCGCCAATCTTGAACTTCACCAGGCATTGTTCATTAACCATGACCTTGTGGTCATCTTGTACCTAGGCAATCCGATATGGATGTGGGTGTTTCTGTCTCTTGAGCTTCAATTTTGTCACCATCTCTTCTGACATCAAATTGTCAGTGCTTCCACTATCAATGATCACATCACAACATTTACCTTCACACTTGCACCTGGTGCGAAACAAGCTCCTCCTTTTCTCAGGTTCATTCTCACCACTAAACAAAACTCTTCTGTTAATCAATGTTTCTATTCTTTCATCATCTTCAGAATTTGATGATCTGGCATCTTCATCTACATGTGCAACTCTGGCCTGGCATTCATTTCTTCTGTCTGTTCTGCCTTGGCGTTGAGGACATTCAAATGCCGTATGACCTTCTTCTCCACAGCGAAAACATGTTCCACGGAAGCCTCCTCTTCCAGATCCTTGTCCTCTTCCTCTTCCTCTCTGATCTCTATTATTCTGATCCTGGAAGCGATTGGAATTATTTCCACGCTGATTCTGACTGCTACTGGCCTCATCCTTCTTTTTCAGATCTTCATTTCGGCCACCATATGACCATCCACCAGATCGTCCACCGCGACCTCTTCTGTTTTATCTGCTCTTGAACTTCTTGTTTAGCTTTTCCTCTACTTTTAGGGCAAATTGGTATGCCTCCTCAATACTGCTCATTCGAACCAGATTCAACTCCTCCTGAATGCTTGGCCTTAACCCATTAAGGTATCGGGCAACTTTCTCCTTATCAGCTTCTGCATGGCCTGTTCTGATGAGGAGTCGATAGAACTCTTCTGTATACTCCTGAACAGATCTTCCTGCTTGCTTCAAACTTTGCATTTTCTTTAGTAGATCAAGCTCATAATCAACAGGAATGAACTGTCACTTCAGTTTATCCACCATCCAATCCCATCTTGTGATTTTATCTTTCCCTCTTCTATTTCACTCTAATTGAATTTTTTGCCATCAGATCTTTGCATGACCTTTCAGTCTGGCCTTCCCAAATTTAACCCTATCAGGATCCTCAACATCTTCATACTCAAAATATTTCTCACATTCATTGATCCAGTCGATCAATTCCTCTGGGTTAAGATTTCAAAAAAATATAAGAACCTCAATCTTAGGTCTTTTCCCAGTCTTGGAAATCGCCCGAAAAAGTCTTTCTTCCTCCTGGTTCACAATTTCAGCTTCTCCTTCTTGATATTCTTCTTCGGCTTCATCCTCGCTTTTGTCTCTGACATTAAGATTCATTCCTCTACGAATCTCTTCTTGTAATGCTCGCACTTGTCTCTGCAGCTCTTTAACTTTAGGTGTTACAACACCAGCTCTTCTGCCACGTTCCCTTCATGGAGGTATTTTTGCGATGCGCACTGAAACCCTAGCCATGGTCCTGGTGCAAACTGCCTCACAGTCGATGATCTGTTTACACACTCAAGAACTCCTGCTCTGATACCACTTGATGAAGGGTGCCCACCTTAATACCACAAACACATAACAGAAATAGAGAAACAACAACAATAATATGCAAGAACAGAAAATTGGTTTCTTATTATCTCCACAAATGTGGAATTACAAACTTTCAGAATTACAATATGCAAAGCCACATGGGCATTCCTTACAATATTCTATAGGACAAAGCCTCAAATCAATACCCAGATCTACTACCCAAAACTATTCTGAACTGCCTAAGACAATAATACAGCCTTCCTTATATAGGCAATTTTCCACCGGTTGGGAAGGTTCCAGAATTTTAGCCAATAAGGCCGATCAACTTAGAATTATTTTATTTTACATTTTATTACATCATAGTCGGCTCAAGATAACCTTTGAAACCCGAACAAAATTTTGAAGAAAATTATTTTCTGCCATTTCAGGTGGCCCAACTTTCGAAGACCATAAGTCATCACCAGTTGACCCGCTCGGCTATTATAGCCCCATTTTGAAAACGCTACGAAGCCCTCTACAGGCTTGATCCGCGCAAGCCCCCGTCACCCAAATTTTTGACCTCATACGGGGCCTCTAAATCCTTCAAAACTGAGTGCAAAGTTTCTGTACCCTGCTGCCAATACCGAAAATCTTCAATATCTTCCAATATACACTTGATCTGGCAATGAAACTTTACTGGTAGACTTATATGACCAAAATGAACCTCCAAGAAAGAAATAAGATCATTCTGAGCACATACGAAAATTACCAAAAATAGTAACTTTTCATAAATAGCAGCTCTGCACAAAATAGCTCTTATTAAATATAAAAATAGAAATATTTTTGAGTGATGCAAGATTGCTCTTACACCCAGGATGCTCCTGCATCAGACACCCGGGGTAATTTGAGAAGTGACCCTGTCACGACTCAGGTGTGCAGAGGAAAACCAAGACGGTTAACCTCGTCCTTTGTTAGCCATGATGAATCTTGAACAGGTCATCCTTTCCACTTGACCAGATATTATTCATATGTCATGTTCCTTGTGCTTCTGCCAACATGACTATCCACTGTATCTTCAATCTCCTTAGTGTCTGAACTAGTTGCTGGAATACTCCACTGTGCTGCTGTGATCTCATCTTCAACACCTCCCTCATGATACTCTGTCAAATCTGAAATGTTAAACACTGGTGAAATATTTAGCTCAGTAGGCAATTCTACCTCATATGCATTTCCTGAATCATGTTTCTTCAATATCCTGCATGGTCCAAACTTCTTCATTTTCAGCTTGTTATATGTACCAACTGGAAACCGCTCATTCCGCAAATGAACCATGACTTCATCACCAACCTGAAATTTCTTATACCTCCTTTTCTCATCTGCCTTAGCATTATACTATGCGTTCATCTTGGTAATATGCTTCCTCACCTCCTCATGGATGTTCTTCAAGTGTTCTGTAAAATCTCCAGCTTCAGCATTACTTATTTCTCCTTTATCTATATTCCTCAATTCAGATGCATTTCTTGGACTACTTCCATATACAATCTAGAATGGTGATTTACCAGTGCTCCTGTTGATAGAATTATTGTATGAAAATTCTGCCTGTGCTAAAATCAAATCTCATCCTGTTGGCTTATCTCCAACCAAACATCTCAGCAAATTTCCCAAGCTCCTATTCACCACCTCTGTCTGTCCATCAGTCTGTGGATGATGTGATGAACTAAACTTTAAATCTATCTTCAACTTCTTCCACAATGTACGCCAGAAATATCCAACAAACTTAGTGTCCCGATCTGAAACTATGGTCTTTGGAAAACCATGAAGTCTCACTACTTCTCTGAAAAATAATTCTGCTACATGAACAGCATCATTAGTCTTCTTGTAGGGAATGAAATGTGTCATCTTTGAAAATCTGTCAACCACCACAAAAATTGAATCTTGTCCCCGCTGTGTCCTCGGTAAACCAAGAACAAAATCCATGCTAATATCCTCCCAATGCTTCTCTGGTATAGGTAATGGCTGATACAATCATGTATTCTGCTTCACTCCTTTCGCCATCTAACATACTGTGCAACTCTGTACAAACTTCTTCACATCTTGCTGCAACTGCGGCCAATAATAATTCTCACTAACCAAACCAAGGGTTTTGTCATGAACAAAATATCCAGCCAATCCTCCGCTATGCTTCTCCTTGATGAGATTCTCCCTCATAGAACTTCATAGAATGCACAACTGATTCCCTCTGAATAGCATATCATCCTAGATGATGAAATCCAACCATTTCGTCCTCTCTAGAGTAACAAGTTCTGTACAAGCTTTCCAAGCTTCACCAAAATCAGGATCCTCTGGATATAAATTTTTGAGTTCCTTGAACCCAACCACTTCAATCTGCATTTCTGTCAGCAATAGTTGCCTTCTGCTAAGAGCATCTGCAACCCTATTAGACTTTCCACTCCTGTATTTCAAAACAAATGTATAACTCTACAAAAACTCAACCCATTTCAAATGCCTTTGATTCAATTTTCTTTGACTATTCAAGTATTGCAAAGCTTGATGATCAGTATATAAAACAAACTCATTAGGAAGCAGATAATGTCTCCACTTCTTTAATGCCTGAACTATAGCATAAAATTTCTGATCATAAACATAATACTTCCTCTTGGCATCATTTAACTTCTCACTGAAATACGCAACAGGTTTACCTTTTTGGCTCATAACAGCTCCTATTGCAGTACCACTAGCATCACAATCTACTTGAAACACCTTATTGAAATCTGAAAGTGCTAAAACAGGTTGTTCTGTAACTTTTTGTTTCAATAATTGAAAACTCTTTTCTACTCCATTAGTCCACTTAAACTCTTTTCTATCCCCTCTCATTATTTTAGTCAAGGGTCCACAAATACTGCTAAAATTTTGGATAAACTTTTTGTAAAAGCTAGCCAAACCATGAAAAGATCTTACCTCAGTAGCACTCCTTGGAGTAGGCCATTCAAGGATAGCTTGTACCTTCTCTGGGTCCATTTTTAGACCTTCTGCTGAAACTAGAAATCCCAAATACACTAACTCTTTCTTCACAAAACTGCACTTCTTCAAATTAATCAACAATTTCTCTTCTCTCAGCTTCTCAAATACCATACGAATATGCATCATATGCTCCTCCAATGTCTTACTAAAGATCAAAATATCATCTAGGTAAATAATGATAAACTTACCCAGAAATTCTTTCAGAACCTCGTTCATGAGCCGCATGAAAGTGCTCGGTGCATTGGTTAGCCCAAAAGGCATGACTAACCACTCATATAGTCCTTCCTTTGTCTTGAAGGCAGTCTTCAATTTATCTCCTTCTCTGATCCGAATCTGATGATATCCACTCTTCAGATCTATCTTTGAGAAATACACAGCTCCACTCAAATAGTCCATAATATCATCCATTCGTGGCAATGGAAACCTGTGCTTGATTGTGATCTTGTTTATTGCCCTAGAGTCTGTACACATCCTCCATTCTCTATTATTCTTTGGTGCTAATACCACTGGTACAGCACAGGGACTCAGACTCTCATAGATCAATCCTTTTTGTAACAACTCATGTACTTGTTTGTTTAACTCCTCACTTTCTGCAGGTGTCATTCTGTGTGCTGCCTTGTTTGACAAACTCACTCCTGGGATCAAGTCCATCTGATGACTGATCTTCTTGACCGATGGTAATCCATCAGGCACGTTATCAGATACAATATCCTAAAACTCATTCAACAAATCTGCAACTTCTACAGGAACATCTTCTACTTTCTCTTTACCAGCTTTTGAAATTAAAGCAAAACATACATGCTTATGCCTCATACTATCTAGAAATTTTTTTTCATCAACAAAAGTTATCCTTGCATTACCATATACTTTTTTTCAGTCTCCTTCAATGGTTTTAGCTTATGTCGCACTCCATCCTTTGTCAGGGAATAGGTATTCGCACGACCATCATGTACAGCACATCTGTCAAACTGCCATGGTCTACCCAACAACATATGACATGCATCCATAGATATGATATCACACAATACCTCATCTTGGTATCCGCCAATCTTGAACTTCACTAGGCATTGTTCATTGACCATGACCTTGTGGTCATCCTGTACCTAGGCAATCCGATATGGATGTGGGTGTTTCTATCTCTTGAGCTTCAACTTTGTTACCATCTCTTCTGACACCAAATTGTCAGTGCTTCCACTATCAATGATCACATCACAACATTTACCTTCACACTTGCACCTGGTGCAAAACATGCTCCTCCTTTGCTCAGGTTCATTCTCACCACTCAACAGGACTCTTCTGTTAATCAACGTTTCTCCTCTTTCAGCATCTTCAGAATTTGATGATCTGGCATCTTCATCTACATGTGCAACTCTGGCCTGGCCTTCATTTATTCTGTCTATTCTGCCTTGGCGTTGAGGACATTCAAATTCCCTATGACCTTCTTGTCCACAGCGAAAACATGTTCCACGGAAGCCTCCTCTTCCAGATCCTTGTCCTCTTCGTCTTCCTCTCTGATCTCTATTATTGTAATCCTGGAAGCGATTAGAATTATTTCCACGCTGATTTTGACTGCTACTGGCCTCATCCTTCTTTTTCAGATCTTCATTTCGGCCACCATATGACCATCCACCAGATCGTCCACCGGGACCTCTTCCATTTTATCTGCTCTCGAACTTCTTGTTCAGCTTTTCCTCTACGTTTAGGGCAAATTGGTATGCCTCCTCAATACTGCTCATTCGAACCAGATTCAACTCCTCCTGAATGCTTGGCCTTAACCCATTAAGGTATCGGGCAACTTTCTCCTTATCAGCTTCTACATGGCCTGTTCTGATGAGGAGTCGATAGAACTCTTCTGTATACTCCTGAACAGATCTTCCTGCTTGCTTTAAACTTTGCATTTTCTTTAGTAGATCAAGCTCATAATCAACAGGAATGAACTGTCGCTTTAATTTATCCACCATCCGATCCCCTCTTGTAATTTTATCTTTCCCTCTTCTATTTCGCTCCAATTGAATTTTTTGCCACCAGAACTTCGCATGACCTTTCAGTCTGGCCTTCGCAAATTTGACCCTATCAGGATCATCAACATCTTCATACTCAAAATATTCCTCACATTCATTGATCCAGTTGATCAATTCATCTGGGTTAAGATTTTTAGAAAATGTAGGAACCTCAATCTTAGGTCTTTTCCCAATCTTGGAAATCCTCCGAAAAAGTCTTTCTTCCTTCTGGTTCACAATTTCAGCTTCTCCTTCTTGATATTTTTCTTCGGCTTCATCCTCCCTTTCATCTCTGACATGAAGATTCATTCATCTACGAATCTCTTCTTGTAATGCTCGCACTTGTCTCTGCAGCTCTCTAACCTTAGGTGTTATAAAACCAACTCTTCCACCACGTTCCCTTCGTGGAGGCATTTTCATGATGCGCGATGAAACCCTAGCCACGGTCCTGGTGCAAACTGCCTCACAGTCGGCGATCTGTTTACACACTCAAGAACTCCTGCTCTGATACCACTTGATGAAGGGTGCCCCCCTTAATACCAAAAACACATAACAGAAATAGAGAAACAACAACAATAATATGCAAGAACAGAAAATTGGCTTCTTATTATCTCCACAAATGTGGAATTACAAACTTTCAGAATTATAATATGCAAAGCCACATGGGCATTCCTTACAATATTCAGTAAGACAAAGCCTCAAATCAATACCTAGATCTACTACCCAGAACTATTCTGAACTGCCTAAGACAATAATACAGCCTTCGTTATATAGGCAATTTTCCACCGCTTGGGAAGGTTCCAAAATTTTAGCCAATAAGGCCGACCAACTTAGAATTATTTTATTTTACATTTTATTACATCATAGTTTGCACAAGATAACCTTTGAAACCCGAACAGAAATTTTGAAGAAAATTATTTTCTGCCATTTCAGGTGGCCCAACTTCCGAAGACCATAAGTCATCACCAGTTGACCCACTCGGCTATTATAACCCCATTTCGGAAATGCCACAAAGCGCTCTACAGGCTTGACCCACGCAAGTGCCCATCACCTAAATTTTTGACCTTAGCCGGGGCCTCTAAAGCCTTCAAAACTGAGTTCAAAGTTTCTATACTCTGCTGCCAATACCGAAAATCTTCAATATCTTCCTATATACACTTGATCTGGCAATGAAACTTTACTGGTAAACTTATATGACCAAAATGAACCTCCAAGAAAGAAATAAGATCATTCTGAGCAATTACAAAAATTACCAAAAATAGTAACTTTCCATAAATAGCAGCTCTGCATAAAATAGCCCTTATTGAATACAAAAATAGAAATATTTTTGGGTGATGCAAGATTGCTCTTACACCTAGGATGCTCCTGCATCAGACACCCGAGTTAATTTGAGAAGTGACCCTGTCACGACTCAGGTGTGCAGAGGAAAACCAAAACAGTTAACCTCCTCCTTTGTTAGCCATGATGAATCTTCAACAGGTCATCCTTTCCACTTGACCAGATATTTTTCATATGTCCTGTTCCTTGTGCTTCTGCCAACACGACTATCCAGTATATCTTTAATCTCCTTAGTGTCTGAACTAGTTGCTGGAATACTCCACTGTGCTGCTGTGATCTCATCTTCAACACCTCCCTCATGATACTATGTCAAATCTGAAATGTTAAACACTGGTGAAATATTTAGCTCAGTAGGCAATTCTACCTCATATGCGTTTCCTGAATCATGTTTCTTTAATATCCTGCATGGTCCAAACTTCTTCATTTTCAGCTTGTTATATGTACCAACTGGAAACCGCTCCTTCCGCAAATGAACCATGACTTCATCACCAACCTGAAATTCCTTATACCTTCTTTTCTCATCAGCCTTAGCCTTTTACTGTGTGTTCATCTTGGTAATATGCTTCCTCACCTCCTCATGGATGTTCTTTAAGTGTTCTGTAAAATCCTCAGCTTCAGCACTACTTATTTCTCATTTATCTATCTTCCTCAATTCAGATGCATTTCTTGGACTACTTCCATATACAATCTGGAATGGTGATTTACTAGTGTTCCTGTTGACAGAATTATTGTATGCAAATTCTGCCTGTGGTAAAATCAAATCCCATCCTGTTGGCTTATCTCCAACCAAACATCTCAGTAAATTTCCCAAGCTCCTATTTACCACCTCTGTCTGTCCATCAGTCTGTGGATGATGTGATGAACTAAACTTCAAATCTATCTTCAACTTCTTCCATAATGTACGCCAGAAATATCCAACAAACTTAGTGTCCCGATCTGAAACTATGGTCTTTGGCAAACTATGAAGTCTCACTACTTCTCTGAAAAATAATTCTACTACATGAACAGCATCATTAGTCTTCTTGCAGGGAATGAAATGTGTCATCTTTGAAAATCTGTCAACCACCACAAAAATTGAATCATGTCCCCGCTGTGTCCTCGGTAAACCAAGAATAAAGTCCATGCTGATATCCTCCCAAGGCTTCTCTGGTATAAGTAATGGCTGATACAATCCTGTATTCTGCTTCACTCTTTTCGCCATCTGACATACTCTGCAACTCTGTACAAACTTCTTCACATCTTGCTGCAACTGCGGCCAATAATAATTCGCACTAACCAAACCAAGGGTTTTATCATGACCAAAATGTCCAGCCAATCCTCCGCTATGCTTCTCATTGATGAGATTCTCTCTCATAGAACTTCGTGGAATGCACAACTGACTCCCTCTGAATAGCATATCATCCTAAATGATGAAATCCAACCATTTCGTCCTCTCTAGACTAACAGGTTCTGTATAAGCTTTCCAAGCTTCACCAAAATCAGGATCCTCTGGATACAAATTATTGAGTTCCTTGAACCCAACCACTTCAATCTGCATTTCTGTCAGCAATAGTTGCCTTCTGCTAAGAGCATCTGCAACCCTATTAGACTTTCCACTCCTGTGTTTCAAAACAAATGTATAACTCTGCAAAAATTCAACCCATTTCAAATGCCTTTGATTCAATTTTTCTTGACTATTCAAATATTGCAAAGCTTGATGATCAGTATACAAAACAAACTCGTTAGGAAGTAGATAATGTCTCCACTTCTTTAATGCTTGAACTATAGCATAAAATTCCTGATCATAAATAGAATACTTCATCTTGGCATCATTTAACTTCTCACTAAAATACGCAACAGGTTTACCTTCTTGGCTCATAACGGCTCCTATTGCAGTACCACTAGCATCACAATCTACTTGAAACACCTTATTGAAATCTGGAAGTGCTAAAACATGTTGTTCTATAACTTTTTGTTTCAATAATTAAAAACTCTTTTCTGCTCCATTAGTCCACTTAAACTCTTTTCTATCCCCTCTCATTATTTCAGTCAAGGGTCCACAAATACTGCTAAAATTTTGGATAAACTTTCTATAAAAGCTAGCCAAACCATGAAAAGATCTTACCTCAGTAGCACTCCTTGGAGTAGGCCATTCAAGGATAGCCTGTACCTTCTCTGGGTCCATTTGTAGACCTTCTGCTGAAACTAGAAATTCCAAATACACTAACTCTTTCTTCACAAAACTGCACTTTTTCAAATTAATCAACAATTTCTCTTCTCTCAGCTTCTCAAATACCATACGAATATGCATCATATGCTCCTCCAATGTCTTACTAAAGATCAAAATATCATCTAGGTAAACAATGATAAACTTACCCAGAAATTCTTTCAGAACCTCGTTCATGAGCCGCATGAAAGTGCTCGGTGCATTGGTTAGCCCAAAAGGCATGACTAACCACTCATATAGTCCTTCCTTTGTCTTGAAGGCAGTCTTCCATTCATCTCCTTCTCTGATCCGAATCTGATGATATCCACTCTTCAGATCTATCTTTGAGAAATACACAGCTCCACTCAAATAGTCCATAATATCATCCATTCGTGGCAATGGAAACCTGTACTTGATTGTGATCTTTTTTGTTGCCCTAGAATCTGTACACATCCTCCATTCTCTATTCTTTTTTGGTGCTAATACCACTGGTACAGCACAGGGACTCAGACTCTTACGGATCAATTTTTTCTGTAACAACTCATGTACTTGTCTGTTCAACTCCTCACTTTCTGCAGGTGTCATTCTGTGTGCTGCCTTGTTTGGCAAACTCTCTCCTGGGATCAAGTCCATCTGATGACTGATCTTCCTGACCGGTGATAATCCATCAGGCACATTATCGGATATAATATCCTGAAACTCATTCAACAAATCTGCAACTTCTACAGGAACATCTTCTACTTTCTCTTTACCAGCTTTTGAAATTAAAGCAAAACATACATGCTCATGCCTCATACCATCTAGAAAATTTCTTCCATCAACAAAAGTTATCCTTGCATTACCACATACTTTTTCTTCAATCTCCTTCAATGGTTTTAGCTTATGCCACACTCCATCCTTTGTCAGGGAATATGTATTCGCACGACCATCATGTATAGCACATCTGTCAAACTACCATGGTCTACCTAACAACATATGACATGCATCCATAGATATGATATCACACAATACCTCATCTTGGTATCCGCCAATCTTGAACTTCACCAAGCATTGTTCATTGACCATGACCTTGTGGTCATCCTGTACCCAGGCAATCCGATATGGATGTGGGTGTTTCTATCTCTTGAGCTTCAACTTTGTCACCATCTCTTCTGACACCAAATTGTTAGTGCTTCCACTATCAATGATCACATCACAACATTTACCTTCACACTTGCACCTGGTGCGAAACAGGTTCCTCCTTTGCTCAGGTTCATTCTCACCACTCAACAGGACTCTTCTGTTAATCAACGTTTCTCCTATTTCAGCATCTTCAGAATTTGATGATCTGGCATCTTCATCTACATGTGCAACTCTGGCCTGGCTTTCATTTCTTCTGTCTGTTCTACCTTGGCGTTGAGGACATTCAAATGCCCTATGAGCTTCTTCTCCATAGCGAAAACATGTTCCACGGAAGCCTCCTCTTCCAGATCCTTGTCCTCTTCCTCTTCCTCTCTGATCTCTATTATTCTGATCCTGGAAGTGATTGAAATTATTTCCACGCTGATTTTGACTGCTACTGGCCTCATCCTTCTTTTTCAGATCTTCATTTCGGCCACCATATGACCGTCCACCAGATCATCCACCGCGACCTCTTCCGTTTTGTCTGCTCTCGAACTTCTTGTTCAGCTTTTCCTCTACTTTTAGGGCAAATTGGTATGCCTCCTCAATATTGCTCATTCAAACCAGATTCAACTCCTCCTGAATGCTTGGCCTTAACCCATTAAGGTATCGGGCAACTTTCTCCTTATCAGCTTCTGCATGGCCTGTTCTGATGAGTATTTGATAGAACTCCTCTATATACTACTGAACAGATCTTCCTGCTTGCTTCAAACTTTGCATTTTCTTTAGTAGATCAAGCTCATAATCAACAGGAATGAACTGTCGCTTCAATTTATCCACCATCTGATCCCATCTTGTGATTTTATCTTTCCCTCTTCTATTTCACTCCAATTGAATTTCTTGCCACCAAATCTTCGCATGACCTTTCAGTCTGGCCTTCGCAAATTTGACCCTATCAGGATCCTCAACATCTTCATACTTAAAATATTTCTCACATTCATTGATCCAGTCGATCAATTCCTCTGGGTTAAGATTTTCAGAAAATGTATGAACCTCAATCTTAGGTCTTTTCCGAATCTTGGAAATCGCCCGAAAAAGTCTTTCTTCCTCCTGGTTCACAATTTCAGCTTCTCCTTCTTGATATTCTTCTTCGACTTCATCCTCGCTTTCGTTTCTGACATTAAGATTCATTCATATTCGAATCTCTTCTTGTAATGCTCGCACTTGTCTCTGCAGCTCTCTAACCTCACGTGTTACAACACCAGCTCTTCCGCCATGTTCCCTTTGTGGAGGTATTTTCACGATGCGCGCTGAAACCCTAGCCACGGTCCTGGTGCAAACTGCCTCACAGTCGGCGACCTGTTTACACACTCAAGAACTCCTGCTCTGATACCACTTGATGAAGGGTGCCCCCCTTAATACCACAAACACATAACAGAAATAGAGAAACAACGACAATAATATGCAAGAATAGAAAATTGGCTTCTTATTATCTCCACAAATGTGGAATTACAAACTTTCAAAATTACAATATGCAAAGCCACATGGGCATTCCTTACAATATTCTGTAGGACAAAGCCTCAAATCAATACCCAGATCTACTACCCAGAACTATTCTGAACTGCCTAAGACAATAATATAGCCTTCCTTATATAGGCAATTTTCCACCGCCTGGGAAAGTTCCAGAATTTTAGCCAATAAGGCCGACCAACTTAGAATTATTTTATTTTACATTTTATTACATCATAGTCGGCTCAAGATAACCTTTGAAACCCGAACAGAAATTTTGAAGAAAATTATTTTTCGCCATTTCAGGTGGCCCAACTTCTAAAGACCATAAGTCATCACCAGTTGACCCGCTCAGCTATTATAACCCCATTTCGGAAATGCCACGAAGCGCTCTACAGGCTTGACCGGTGCAAACGCTTGTCACCCAAATTTTTGACCTCATTTGGGGCCTCTAAAGCCTTCAAAACTGAGTTCAAAGTTTCTGTACCCTGCTGCCAATACCGAAAATCTTCAATATCTTCCAATATACACTTGATCTGGCAATGAAACTTTACTGGTAGACTTATATGACTAAAATGAACCTCCAAGAAAGAAATAAGATCATTCTGAGCACATACAAAAATTACCAAAAATAGTAACTTTCCATAAATAGCAGCTCTGTACAAAATAGCCCTTATTGAATACAAAAATAGAAATATTTTTGGGTGATGCAAGATTGCTCTTACACCCAGGATGCTCCTGCATCAACTCAGGTCTAGGGTTTCTGCAATCGCAGGCACGAGTTTGAAATCTGGTGCTTTCCATTCTCCTTGAACTAACATTTCTGGACCTTTCTTTGCTTTGGTGCTGGATGATGCCAAGCTCGGTAGAAAAAAAAAAAATTCTTCGAAGAAATTTTTGCTGCAAAATTTTGCTTTGAATCGCTTGATCGCACTAGAAATTTCTCTACTCAATATGCTAATATTCATGGTGAAGAATGAACTTGATTTCATGCTTTTTGTTAAAATTTTTTCATTTATGCTCCATAGGAATTAGGGTATTGAACTCGACAGACTGTCATCCACTATGCATTAATTGCTCGGTGAAGATTCTACAACTCGGACAACATACGAATTCATACTGCTCCGACCTTACTCAGTAACCATATGAAATTAGGTTACTCCTGACCTTTCTCGGTGATAATTGATACTGACCTTCTTGTGATCCTACTGTATCTTGCATACTGATTTGGATCTTTCTTCCTTTCAATTTTGGAACTATTTTGGAATATGTCTATGAAGATATAGTTCCAATGCTTTCTTGGAGACTTAGTTAGAATTGATAGAGCCACCCTCTTCATGAGTGACTTCATTACTTGGACTGGTTTGCTCGGTAGGTTTAGGAATCCACTATTGTCTCATCTGCTTCCTGATGCTATCTACTTTTGCTTTCTTTTCATCTTCAACTTTGCCTGAATTCA